>QLNU02003225.1:21801-36608 GCA_006491805.2 Dysdera silvatica | reverse complement strand
TTGAAAAAATAACAATGTCATCAGCAAACCGCAGATGATTTAAATATTCACCATTTATTTTTATTCCCTTGTTATTCCAATTTATCAGCTGAAAAATCATCTGTAAAGCAGAAGTAAAAAGTTTTGGAGAAATGGTATCTCCCTGCCTCACCCCTTTGCCAAGTTTGATAGTTTTGGTATCTTTATGTAACCGAAATTTTGCACTTGCATTTTTATACACACGTTTCACCATGTCAATGTACACATCCTCAATGTCTGTTGATCTTAAAGAGTTGATGACTGCTGATGTTTTTATAGAGTCAAAGGCCTTCTCATAGTCAATAAATGCAACACACAATGGAAGTTCATATTCATGTGTTCTTTCAATTAATTCTCTTAATACTTGAATATGGTCCACTGTACTGAATCCACTTCGAAATCCAGCTTGTTCTCTTGGTTGAGCTGCATCTAATTTTTTCTGCAGGCGATGTGTTAGCACTTTTGTGAAGATTTTATAAATAGCAGGTAACAAGCTAATTGGTCGGTAATTTTTCAAATCCTCTTTATCACCTTTTTTATGCAAAAGAATTACTGTTGCAGAATCCCATTGGTTTGGTATGTTACCGCTGTTAAGACATTTGGTAAAGAATTTTGCAAGTATGTCTTCTACATATTCTCCAGCTTCTTTTAGGATATCTAATGTAATACCATCATCACCAGGGGCTCTTCCTTTCTTCATATTTTTTATTGCAAATGAAACTTCTTCTTTTAAGATTTTAGGAGCTGTTCCTTCGACTATTTCAATGTCTTCGTTTAATCCACTGTTACTTTCGTATAGATTTTTGTAGAATTCTTCAACTCTTCTAAGTATTTCTTCCCTATTTCTTGTTACGGTGCCATCCTCTCCTTTTAATGCAATGATGTGTTTCTTCCCAACAGATAAACTTCCTTTAACAACCCTAAGGCTCTTGTTATTTTCAATGGCTTTCCTTACTAGCTCACAGTTGAATTTTCTTATGTCTTCTTTCATGCTTTTGCGCAGAGTTTTACAAAGTTCTATGTACTCAATCCTGGAACTGGTATTTTGATTGTCCACCTTCATATCTCTTCGCCTTTTCATGAGCTGTTTCGTCTTCTCAGATAATTTGCTATTGTGCTTTTTACAGGTTACACCACCAATTTCCCCAGCAGTTTCAACTATTGTCTTAACAATGTTTTCATTTGCTTCTGAGATATCACTTTCATCAATAAGTCCTTCCAGTGCAGAAAAGCGATTTTTTAATTCCAACTTGAATGCCTCGGTATTTTCTTTTAATTTCTTTAAATCCACCCTCTTACTTACTTGTTTCCTAATGAGCTTCTGTCGTTCTAATTTAGTATTTAAGTGCACTTTACATCTCACCATTCGATGATCACTTCCAGTATTAAATCTGTTCAGTACACTGCAATCTTCAATAATTGATTTCTTGTTTGCCAGGATATAGTCAATTTCACTAGTTCCCCCATTTGGGTGTTTCCATGTCCATTTTCTTTGCGGTTTCTTCTTAAAAAATGAATTCATGATGCTAAGATTTTCAGCTTCTGCAAATTCGATGAGTTGATCGCCACGTTCATTCCTTTCCCCATATCCGTATTTACCAACCGATGTCTCTCCTTGTTCCTGTTGTCCAATTCTTGCATTGAAATCCCCCATGATGAGCTTGATATGTTGTTTCCCTTTGGTGTGTAACTCTTTGATTTCTTCATAAAATTCTTCAACCTCTTCGTCGGTATGGCTTGATGTTGGTGCATATACCTGTACTATTTGAAGTTGGTATCGCTGGGTTAGTTGAACAACGAGCCTCGCTGCTCGATCTGACGTGCTTTCGACTTCAAGAAGGTAGTCTTTAATTCTTTTGTTGATTAAGAAGCCAACACCACTTGTTCTTCCAGTTTCCGTTCCTCTATAATAAAACAAATGTCCACTTTTAAGTTCCACCAACTCTTCACCTTTTCTTCTAACTTCACTGAGTCCTACAATGTCCCATTTGATCTTGTCAAGTTCTTCTTCCAATTCCTGAAGTTTTGCTTCAGAAGCAAGGGATCGTCCATTAAACGTAGCCAAGGTCAATAACAAACGGCAGCCTGGGCCATTCCAGTGATTCTTAGCACCCCCTGCTTTCATGCCACACTGACCGCTGCCTTGATCAGGAGCACTCCAGCACCTGGAGACTAGGGGCCATGGTTTCTGGTGTGTCAACATAATGGAGGAATTAGCCATAATTTCACCACGCTGGCTAGACGGGTTGGTGAATTAGCCCTCCCCTTCCGCCTTTCTATCCGTGCAGCAAATATTAATTTGCCTCATAAATAGAAAGCTCAGCCTGCACCACTTGAAGGCGGGGTAGGACACTAGGTTACTGGCCTGGCCGGTTCCACACATCGTCACATACGTTCAGCGTGTGGGTCTCCTTCCAGTTAGATACCAGCAACCCTTTTGCAGGCCATATATATATATATATATCATCATCATATTCAACCATTATCTATCCACTGCTGGATGAAGGTCTCTCCAAATGCTTTCCACACAAGTCTATCCTGGGCCATTCGTTTCCACGTCACCCCAACCTCTTTTCTTATTTCATCCACCCATCTAGTTTGAGGACGTTTTCTAGGTCTTCGGTGGTCTCTTGGAATCCAGTTCAGAATTTCTGTTGTCCATCGTTGATCAGTTCTTCTTGCAATATGCCCAGCCCATCGCCATTTCAGCCCTTTTACTTTAACAATGATGTCCTCTACTCTAGTTTGCTCTCTCACCCAAGTGTTTCTTTTTCGATCTCTCCTAGTTATTCCAAGCATGCACCTCTCCATGCTCCTTTGCGTTGTCTGTAACTTTCGTATTGCTCCAACTGTTAGACTCCATGTCTCTGATCCATAAGAGAGGACTGGCAATACACACTGGTTGAAGACCTTTCTTTTTAGACACAAAGGCAATTTCCCCTTCAGGATAAAACTGTTTCTTCCAAATGCACTAACCAATATATATATAGATACATATTATTACATACATATATATATATATATATATATATATATATATATATATATATATAATCCAAGTAAAATTTCGGCCATAAAGATACCAAACTACAACTTGGCAAAGGTGTGAGGCAGGGAGATACCATTTCTCTAAAACTTTTTACATAAGCTTTACAGATGGTTTTTCAGCAGATAAATTGGAATGACAAGGGAATAAAAATAAATGGTGAATATTTAAATCATTAGCGGTTTGCTGATGACATGGTTATTTTTTCAACGAACCCATCAGAACTCCAAGACATGGTACAGGAGCTCTCAACTAGAAGTAAAGAAGTTGGACTCAAGATGAACCTACAAAAAACTAAAATCATGTTCAATAATTTCGTAGAGGAAACAAAAATACAAGTTGACAACATTGAGCTAGAAATTGCTGATTCATATATTTACCTTGGCCAACTGATTTCAATGGAAGGCAACATTATGAAAGAACTCAACAGACGTGTTAAACTTGGCTGGAGTGCATTCGGACGAAACAGTTTTATCCTGAAGAGAAAATTTCCTTTGTGTCTAAAAAGAAAGGTCTTCAACCAGTGTGTATTGCCAGTCCTCTCTTATGGATCAGAGACATGGAGTCTAACTGTTGGAGCAATACGAAAGTTACAGACAACGCAAAGGAGCATGGAGAGGTGCATGCTTGGAATAACTAGGAGAGATCGAAAAAGAAACACTTGGGTGAGAGAGCAAACTAGAGTAGAGGACATCATTGTTAAAGTAAAAGGACTGAAATGGCGATGGGCTGGGCATATTGCAAGAAGAACTGATCAACGATGGACAACAGAAATTCTGAACTGGATTCCAAGAGACCACCGAAGACCTAGAAAACGTCCTCAAACTAGATGGGTGGATGAAATAAGAAAACAGGTTGGGGTGACGTGGAAACGAATGGCCCAGGATAGACTTGTGTGGAAAGCATTTGGAGAGACCTTCATCCAGCAGTGGATAGATAATGGTTGAATATGATGATGATGATATATATATATAACTAATATAATCAAGGGACATATTCTTTATAGGTCCATTCTTTTCTTTCAGCCTAGGGCCTATAAAATTCTTAGGGGTAGTCTTTAGGGCCTATAAAAGCCCCCAATGGATCCAACAACCGTTTTGGCCCCGTTTCCAAAAACAGCTCGCTCGTTCCTTACTGGAAAACGGTTGTTTTAAACAGTTTGGACTTTTTATTCCCACTACTATTCGCAACACATTTACAAATACTAGACCGACAACTTAAAAATTTGAAAAATTATTATTATTGGATTTATTTTCTCTTGGATTTCTTTGACGTGGTGTACAAATTGGGAACAAAATGATGCATTTTCTTTCCATTAGTCAAAATGATTTATTATGGGGAGAGCGTGGTAAAAGAAAATAAAGTTAATAGAAGGATTTTAGTTGAAAACTTTTACTTCCACCTGAAAGAATAATGATTATTCATTTAAGGCATTTGATCGATTCATTTCGTTTAATACACTGTTATTAAAGTGTCAGGAAATACAAATGGCAATTTGATTCAAAATCGTTATGTGAACTGATTAATTCTGATTTTCTTTTGTTTCTGGACAGCTCGAAATTAAAAATACCGCCTAATGAATTACAAAAATGACAATCGCGCTTATTAAGTTTTATTTATCGGACAAATTACAATTTCACGTGATATAAATGTGAATAATTACAGAAATTGAGGATAACTTCCCAAATTCAAACTAAATGCCTTTCATTTTACTTTGAACGGAGATTTTGAAGAAATTCGAGGAAATAAAAAAATAATTTTTATTATAATTTTTTATAAATTATTTCCCTACGTGCGTTACTGAGAATTTTATAATGTGCAATATCGTTTCAAAGTCTACGTGCTTTTATACATGCATACGCGAAGGTAAATGCATATGCCGTCTACATACAGTGCAATCCGGTTATAGCGAACCAGGTTATGACAAGAATCCGGTTATAAGGAGAGAAAAAATAATCATTTGGCTACATTTAAAACATAGAGGAAGAAAAGCTCTTTATTGTAATGGAAAACCTCTTACAGTAAGTAACATTTCAGCAAATTTTTAACTGTGTGAAGATGACATAAAAATAGAATTCTATTTAATCTCTAGAATTTTTTCTTACAAAAAAAGGGATTTTTTTTTTATTTCTGAAACTGTG
Organism: Dysdera silvatica; assembly: GCA_006491805.2. Classification (NCBI taxonomy): domain Eukaryota; kingdom Metazoa; phylum Arthropoda; class Arachnida; order Araneae; family Dysderidae; genus Dysdera; species Dysdera silvatica. Next base: position 31,403 of record QLNU02003225.1, on the reverse strand, counting down.
ACATTTGATAATCTTACTTTTGAAGATAGTATCACTGAGATGCAAGATGCAAACAATTCAGAATTGAATAATGAGAGAAATGTGGGCTTACCCGTCCATCCATCATCACCAATTTATACAACGGCATACGAATATGACGAAAATACATCAAATGCTGATATTTCCATAAAAAAAAATTTCATATAACATACTGTTCGTTCACGAAAAGAAGTCCGATGGAACAGTTAGAAATAACGGGAGGTGACGTCACAAACGGCCTATCCCATTACAGCAGAGGAGGACTCCAATTTCAGAACTCGATTTTTTGGCGCTGACAAACGTTCACCAAAAAGCCAATTCTGAAATCGTAGTCCTCCTCTGCTGTAATGAACTAGCCCGTTTGTGACGTCACCTCCCGTTATTTCTAACTGTTCCATCGGACTTCTTTTCGTGAACGAACAGTAAGTACGTTTTATTTTTATATTTCTTTTCCTTTATCCTTTACCAGGTAATCCGGTTTTTACAAGGACAGGGACATAACGTGCAGAAGTACTACTCTTTTCATGCTCATTATAAACGCATACGATTGTGCATGAAAATATCTTGACAGCGTATATAAATATAAGATAATAAACAAGCACAGTAAAAGAAAAAATATTAAAATTAAATACTATGGAAATATATAAAATGCGTTATAAAATATAATATTTATTATATCATTTCATAAATTGTTGTGAATAAACGCCAAAATGTCATAAACACCTTCCCCATATCCTTATATTTATAAATATATTGCTTTCACAAATAAAATATGATATTGAAAATAGTGCTTTAAATCATTTTTACTTTTACTATTATTATTGGGTAGTTTGTTTAGAACGAATTCTCGAATTCCCTAAGGTACATGGATAGCTATGTTTTTTTTTGTTTTTGGTTTTACGGCTCAAAGACTACAGTGGTCATGCTGCGCCGGGACCTACTGTTTTCCGAGGAATCCGAACCTCTTAAGGCCTAGGGAACCAAACCCCGGACTACAGTGAGCAGTGCGATCTTTATGAGATCTCTGAGTAAGCGTTCTTTGCACTGCTGGGAGTCGAACCCGGATTAGCGGCGCACTAGGAGAACGCGTTACCACACTGCGCCACCGCAGGACGGATAGCTATGTGGTTTTATTTCAACAGCTAGGAGAAATCTTGTATATATTAAATTATTACATTTACAAGGCATTCCAATAAAATATTTAAATCGGTTTGGATGGATAATTTTAAAAATACTTAATGTATTATTTTTCCACAAACCTCAAGGGTTCTAAAATTTTAATAGAAATCGAAAATTTTGAATATTGAATAAGCAAATGTACGTCTTAAAACGTAGAATTACGAATATGTCCTCGAAAATTATTTTCTTTGTAAGATATTATTATTATTATTCTTAACGTTAGCATAATTGCCACATGATGACAATAACAATAATAATAACAACGTTTTTATTTCCACTTATACATATATTATTATAGTATTTTGCGGTAAGTCCATAGAAAATACCATAAAAATGGTATAACTAGCTATAGATAACACACAAAGCCATCGGGACATTTTTTTTTATAATTTTTTTCTGCGGGGAATTTTATAGAAGATAATATCTGACTCCCAAGCTTAAGTTCAAATTTTATTTGAATTCGTTTGTAATAAAGTATCTCACAAAGCCTAACATACGGAAAAAAAAGGAGCATCGATCTTGTGTCTTGGTGGTCGAGTAAGTTAGGACACACCGGTTCATAAGGTGGGTCTCCGGTTCGAGCCCGAACCAGGGAGGTATTTCTTTCCTTCCCATAAATAGAAAGCTCCAAGTTAAGCTTGAGAGTGAGCGTTATAAATTATTTTCTTGAAAATTATATTAACATACAAAATAAAAATAGCGTTTAAACCAAATTTACTTGTATAATATTTTCATACGAAATGTGAGCTATATTCAAACAATAACTAAAATTAAATAGTAGTGATGGGAAATTACGAACCGTTTTTAAAATCGAAAGAATCGCAATCGAATTTACAATCGAATCAACAAGTTATTAGTTTTTGAATTAAACATCGAAATGTTATATGCGTACGGAAGTATATGTATCTGCTAAATGTAAGTGTACACAAAGGGCATCGGTAGATGCAAGTATGCATTAAATACATAAGTGCATACCGAGTACGTGTAAAGAATACAAACACAAATAAATGTATACTAAGTTTACATAACGTGCATAAATGTCTAAGGAAAGTACATAAGCACACACGTGTATATTTAGAACACAAGTGCAAGTAAGTGCATATGTAGATATTAAGTGTACTGCTTATTCGATTTAAAGTATTTGAGCATACATACTTTAAATCATCTTGCCCATTCGCAGATGCATGTACCACACCATGAATGAAGAAACGCTGAGTTTTCAAGATGATTAGACGTAGCAATACGCAGATTAAATTTATAAGTCAACATCATAAGCTTATAACTAGGGCCCGGATCTTGATGACCTAAAAATTCCTAAAAAAATGCCCTTAAAAAGATGGAAAAATGCCCTTAAAAAGATGAAAAATGCCCTTAAACAGATAGAAAAATTATCTAAAAAGTCGAAAAGACGCCCTTAAGATTAAAAAAAATCACCCCAAAATTTACATTATAATTTTCCAAGTCGTAAATTAAATAATTTCAACTTTAGACAATTTATAGACTAGAATTTTCATTCTTTCTCCATAATACATCAGAAGAAGAGAAAAAAAGGATGTATACATATGTTATAAATGAATTTTAATGATGATTATATAATCTAATCACTTGCAAGAACATCAAAATTGTACTAACTAATTATGAGTTTTTTAACACTGTCAAAAGTCTATTTTATTTTCAGAAAGCAAATTTTGATGCATTGAAAAGCTCTTCTCAACACTTACATATGTTATTACAATGACTCACAGAATGAAACTTACATATGTTATTGGAGCATATTTGAAGAAAACAAATTCATTTTTGTGGAAAATTCTTTATCAATTCCCAACGTTTCTACCACTCCAGTTAAGATATCAGATTTTTTTTCAAAGTCTGAAACCTAGAGTTTTTTTTAAACATAGTTTAATTTTGCAACAATGGAGTGTCCAGTCTTCCCCATGCCCTTTTTTTAGTACTTCGCTTTCTTTATCGCTGTAACCAATTAAGTCAACGAGTTCTGTTTTGTGCTTCTGACCCCTTCATTATGGAAGGTAAAATGTTGTAGATTTGTCTTATATATATCCTAAATTTACTTCTACTTTTTCCTGATAAAACAGACGTTGTGCAGTTTGAATATATGCTATATACTGCGGCTGAAAATCATTTACTGTCGCCTTTACAGCATCAAAATTTTCACTGTAACAAATATGCATTCATTGAGCATCCAACCATGTTCCCTAATGCATTGTCAAAGAATTTGGTGGCAAAGTTAAACTACGAGCTTGCGTTTTAAAGACTTCTGTACGATAAAGAAATTTCAAGAAAATCTTTTTAACATTAGAAACAGGTCCATCTAAATTCGGATAATTTGCCTGAATTTTCCCAGCAACCCTACGTACTACGCGATCATCGCATGTGACATGCACTAGTTTCGAATAAAAACATTTAATTGTTTTCCAGTATTTACTATGTTTGGTGTAGCATCCGTTAAAAAGTGTAAGACGTTATGTTCCACTCCGTTTGGCCACAAAAGAGTAAAAGATTTCTCAAATATCTGAAAGGTGGTTGAATGATTAACCTTTTCAAGTGCCTCCTAATTCAATGAAAATAACATAAGCTAACAGTTGAAAAGTTTGACCTCAGAGTTGAAATAAAAGTTAGCATAAGCATAGGCGTAGCCAGGGGGCGGTTTTGGGGGTTGTAACCCCCATCGCAATGAAATTTTGTATATTTAACATAGGAATATATGAGTTGTAGCTCTGTAATCCCTCCCATTAAGCCTGTACCTCTCCCTTATGAACTTTCTGCCTACACCACTGAGAGTAAGGTCGAAATAAAAGTTGGGAATTACGCTCGAGGCAAAATTAAAAAGGCTGCGACTAATATGCGCATTGATTGGCAATGGAAACTGTTGAAGCTTCTTTTCGTTTAGAAATCCTAATTTTGGTTATTGCAACTTATTTGTAATTTTTATGAAAAAATTGGCAAAAAATGACCTAAAATAAGGAAAAATTGCCTGAAATGCCTTATAAATAGAAAAAAATGCCAAAAAATGCAAATGTCATCAACATCCGGGGCCTCTACTGATAATGCTTGACGTTTATCTACTTACAAAACTACTTTATTTATTTTTGAGGACTTAATTTTTTACTTACAAAGGACTAGTTTTAACGGAAATACACACGCAACTTAATTACTTAAGCGCAAAACTACTTTTTAAACTGTTACGTAAGTAACAATTTAAATTTATGCAGACTGGATCATAAGAATGCCGCCTTATGAAAGTGCAAAGACTAGACAAGAGTGTCGTTTGTAAATTTGCTCGAAATGTTGTTTGCCTTTTGTAGAAATCTCTCCTCCACTGCATGGTAAAGCAGGAGGATGCTCTGAATATACAAGTTCAGCTGCTGCATTCTCTGTGCAGAAACAAAGCAATCTAAAACATTTCTATCATATACAAGTAGGATAATTATTCAAATGGCAAGAGTTCTCTCTCTCTCTAGAAGTGAAATTCAGCTGCATAAATTACTAGAAACGAGGATTGTTGAAGAATCTTAAAAAGTTTGAGAAAATTGTTCTCAGTTTGCTCTTGCCTTCAAGAGTTCTTGTGATGAATTGAAATTTAGAGGAAAAGACAAACAAGCCTAATGAACCTGTTTGCATTTAAAACACAAAGGGCAACATATGCAAAAGGGCTTCATTACACCCCCAGCAAGCCAAGGAAGCAATTTGTTTTAGAAGCTTTAAAAATGCGAGAAAATAAGCAGCAAAACCCAAAAAAAGACTCAGGCGTCTGACACCCACTTTTCCAAATAACGAAAAGACAATTTATTAGACTTCCTTAAATAAATGAAATGCCCGTAAAATTAACTACTGTTGAAATTAATTCCGGAAACTCTAATCTCCCGGGCAAATATATCAGTTTAAATTTAGTCACTTTCGAAAAAAAAAAACAACCAAAGGAGAACCTTCAAAGGAATAAATTACCTCGCATTTACGGAAGAACTTTATTTTTATTTCGGGCTCAATCTGTTTGGAATAAATGAGGGGATAATTATGCTAAAATTTGAAGTCATGCATCTTTATGCTTTTGTTTCACAGGAAAAAAAAAACAGTGATTAAAAAAATGTAAAAACCCAGTCGGTTGTTTTGTTTGACCTAGAATGGCAATAAACTTAATTTTCTAGTTGACAGTTCATCGTTTTCAAAGGCATGTCAACATACAGCTGAGCCAATAAGTGAGCTCGAGAGAAGTGTGAGTTATTTACAAATGAGGGCGGTTGTTAAGACACGAAAACATATAATCACAATTTCAGTCAATATTGTCTGCAGCACTGTTTATATATAGGACCCTGTGTTTAGTTAATTGTATTGGTCTTTAACAAAATTTGTTGAATAAACATTAGAATTTTATGATCGAATTTCTACAGTTACAATAACATACATATCAAGAGTTATAATTTATGCAGTTTTTGTAACTTTCGCTGTTCCTTTAAATCACCGGATTATAATTTATAGCTTTTAACTGGCATTGTGTTAAGAATCTCATTTAGCCTTTGCCAAAGAGGTTTGTTTACCGTGTTCTCATAAAGTTTGAATAACTAGTAAAATTTGACACTGGTCGGAATATACGAAATACAAATGAAGAAGGTAAAAGATATTTACCGTCTGCAAAAATATTCGCAACGTTTCGAGAACTACTGTTCCCTTCATCAAGCGAAAGTGTCAAGGAAGTGTAGGTGTTCGGTATTTATACCCCAACTTTGGTTTTCCCCAAAGCTATCCCGCACTCGGGTCCCCCCCCCTCCACACACACACTGCCTGAATCTGGATTTTCTAAGAACTGTCCCGCACTCGATAATTCTCCCTATCTTTGTAGGAGATGGGGAAAACTGGTTTTCCCCCATCTCCTAGCAAAAATGCGGTAAGGTTCAGGCATCGATTTTGCGATGTTCATCGCCTTACTTCGCATTCGAAAAGTCTCCCAAGACTCCAGAAAAAGTCTACAATAGCGAGAAGTTACATTTTTATGAAGAACTTTTGTACTTTTCCAATCAGGAACATGACCTTTCTCCCAGGCATGTTCTGCCAGAAGATTAGTCATCTCACCTTTCTCCACAGCACGATGATGTTCTTTTTTACGAGTACAAACAGTTCTTCCCGTCTCGCCAGTGTATACTTTTTCGCAGTCTTTGCAGGGTATCTGGTAAATTGTTCCAGTCAATTCATCCATTGGAACTCGATCTTTCACTCTCACCAACAGGTCACGTAAAGTCGATGTAGGTTTATAGTAAGTCTTGATGTCAGATTTCCTAAGAATACGCGCAATCTCCTCAGAAGTCCTCTCCACATATGGCAAAACAACCGTCCCTCTAGTCTGTCTCTCCTCAACAGGTATGGACATCAAAACAGGCTAGGTATAGATTTACAGGGTTGACTCGCTTATGATCTTGTTACTTTATCATTCATATCATGCATGTTTATGCATGGTATCGATGTATATATACAGTGTATTACGCAATAAACATAAGCACGGAAAAAATTTAGCCCTCCCTAAAACGAAAATGACAAATGAATGCTATGTGTAGAGCATTGCAGTGGGCAGTCTAGACCTTATTATAAAATTAGTCTCCTTGGCTTCAAGGCTAGTAGTCATGCTAATGTTCGCAGTAAATTTATGACTGTATGTAGGTGTAATGTCTTATTATGTATACTTTATAACTAGAAGATTCATTTATCGCAGGTTTAAAAACTATTGAGCTGTGTCTTAAGTCACGGAAATAAATTACCATACATCTCTAAAAGAAATTATTATAGTTATGTCAAGCACTCATATTTTGTCATGCGTTTTTAAGTTGTTTTCAATTTTTGCATTTATTTTTTGATAGTCTGTCTTTAAGATATGAGAGAGAGGGAGGACTGAAGCATATGCAGGATAAGACCTTTATATTAAAGCGCAATGTAATTTGCACTTCAGGACATGATTGTTTCTTCAAAAGATACTTTTGTCAAATACAATAAAAAACTAAAACAGGTTCAATAACGTCGTCCTCCATTGACTAAAATAAATGTTTGTTTTGTGGTTTTACGGCTCAAAGACTACAATGGTCATGCTGCGCCGGGACCTACTGTTTTCCGAGGAATCCGAACCTCTTATGGCCTAGGGAACCAAACCCCGGACTACAGTGAGCAGTGCGATCTTTATGAGATCTCTGAGTAAGCGTTCTTTGCACTGTTGGGAGTCGAACCCGGATTAACGTAAAATAAATGTAAGACTCTGTAAATTTCAGCAGAAAGCATATTTTTCTCTTCCGTGTATGCGCAAAATTCTATTATCGTACATATTTAGTGGATAAATTATTATTTTGAACTTTCTATGGAATGGGAAATTAAAAATTTTATTATATTTTTTAGAACATTAATTACGTTTTTATTTTTTATTTGTTTATTTTGATAAATGCCATAATTTATACAAATCGAACACTACGCAGATTAAATTAAGAAACAATTTTTATCAACATTCTTTAGGCGTAGTAATATGAACGCCGATGTTATGTCACAGTTAGATGGTCAAACGTTCGTAAAGAAAGGAATGTTTTTTGCGTCTGGTGGGGCACGATCCCAGGATCTTCTACAATCCGGGCAGGTGCTCTTACCGATTGAGCTACAAACACTCCACCTACGAACGCATTTGAAGATTAAATTAAGAAACAATTTGTATCAACTACAATTTTTAGATGTAGTAATAGTAACGCCAATGTTATGTCATGGTTAGATGGTGAAACGTTCGTAAAGAAAAGAAATGTTCTTGTTTTCTTTTTCGGTTTCTGAAAATACGCTTTAAATATTCTTGTAGGATGACTGAGTGTTTGTCATCTGTAGCTCTGTTGGTAAGAGCACCTTCCCGGATTGTAGAAGGTCGTGGGATCGTGGCCCACCAGATGCAAAAAACATTTCCTTTCTTTAAAAACGTTTAACCACTTAATTATGCTATAACATCGGCGTTAATATTACTGCCTAAAAAAATGATCAAAATCGTTTCTTAATATGCCATAATGTTAAGAACTGAGATACATTTCCTTGGCAGCTAAAAAGCTGTAACAAGCCTCGAGAGTTGAAGCAGCTTATTGGAAAAAACAACTCTCCTCAATAATTCTCAGATTTTCCATGATTTTCTTCGAAATTAAATTTCAATTTTTCTTCCTAGAATAGTTTAGTTCACAATATCTTGAATTATTTTATGTTAATTGTGACATGCATGCGGGATTAAAGCAAATATTTTTTAAATGAAATATGTGTTCCTATATTCATATTTATTTATTTATTTGTTTATTTATTTGTTTATCTGTTATGTCAGTCGTTTGGGTACAAATGATTGACACAACAGATTGTGTTATCATTTGTGTCAAAAACTTGGGCCATTCAATTCATGGGATTATGACTATAGTGTTGTAATGAAATAGTCATAATGCAGCAAAATATAGGTATAAACGTAATGTCATTATTTAATATGCTGGCTATGCATTAAATGCATAGTCAATTTTCAAATTATTTATGAGGTATGAAATGGTTTTTTAAAAATATTTACACTCTTAGCGTTTTCAAACATAACAGATACTACCTTTTCTTTTAGGGTTTACTTGTTAGTAGATATAAAAAGAAATGTTTTAGTTCGAAATGAGAAAATCCAAAAGCTTTTGAGATTTTGCTCTTCAATTTTGATTTTCAAAACTCTTATTCTTTAAACTTTTCGAAACTATCTCCCATTTTAAAATCAGTTTTATGCTCTTTACTTTATTATAGAAGAAAACATTTCTGTATTATTTTATAAATATTTCGAAGAAACTCCTTTGTAACTCATAGGCATGTGCAAGTATATCCTTAAGTATGCGATACGCGTATATGATACATGTGTTTGCGCATATCATCTGCTTGTATATGTGTAACCATCGGATTCACGTAAAATGTTTTCTACTTAAAATATTTCTTAATAAGAAAAGAATATAAAATTTTTATAAAAATTTAAATATTAAAGCACAACACCCAAAACGCAAGAAATGTGTTCACATTAAAGGCATTTATTTGGAAAAGCATGAGAGATCGTATTACTAAGATTATTCAAACCGACAGATTCAGAAAACAGCTCGAATCAAAAGTAATTAGCATTAAGCTTTCACGTTAATGTGGTTCGAAAGCATACTGTTAATTATGTATATTTTATCTTCATTAAAATTTTTTTTTCTATTTTGAAAAAACAAGGAATATCTTCTCATATACGTGAATAATTGTATACTTACTGTAATAAAACGTATACGAGTACACTGCCATATTTTTAAAAGAATGGTTATTTACGAAAATAAAAGCAACCATATAGTTTTGGAAAAAAAAAAAAGAAAATAATGGAAAAAAAAATAATCCGAATTGGTGAG
>QLNU02003224.1:0-18511 GCA_006491805.2 Dysdera silvatica | reverse complement strand
GGGACCTACTGTTTTCCGAGGAATCCGAACCTCTTAAGGCCTAGGGAACCAAACCCCGGACTACATGATGTGTCGAAATTAGTGGCGGACTGGTTCTTCTCAAAGAGCGCATGCCTTGTGTTATCGGAGAGCGCAACGGCCCGGGGCCCGTTGATCGGCAGCCCAGTCCGCCCCTGGTCGAAATCGATGAGTAGCCAACACTCTCTTAACGCGGTTTTCATGGCTGAACATGAAGGTCGATATTCGAAAATAACCGCAATTGAAAATTTTCAATATTTAAATGTTTGTTTGTTTGGATTTTTTATGGCGCAAGAGCATCTGGGCTATACTGCGCCACAATATTTAAATGTAATAAAAAAGTTACTGAAATTAAAATGCAATTAAAAAATTCACACACATTACTAAAATAAGGGGTTTAAAATTAAATGTAATTTTTAAATCCAATGCATTTTAACGTCAATTCAAATTGTAGTACGGTGTAGAATTCTAGGGCGGATATAGGGGGGCTCACAGGGGTCATGCCCCCAAAAAGTATTTTTTCACTGTAAAAAATTCCAGATTTTATGATAAATGAAGGGTGTTATTCCAAGACCATGGCAAATTCTGTCCTTAACCCCTCCAAAATGAAACTCTGCGTCCGCCCCCTGATAGAAATAATTTTGCATTCAATGCTGCTATTTAGAGTCCATTGGTATGTCCTAACAATACAGATGAGAAGTTCAAAATTCAATAAATGTTATCTTTATGCTTAAAACATCAAGATTGGGATCCAATTGCAAATAAATATAACACAATACTGTCGCAGTTAGAAATAAAATAATTTAATATAGTGACAGCTGTTTCAGTAGCTTCTTGCCACTTTTCTCAAACGAAATATACAGTATCGTGTCATATTTATCTACTGGAATTCAACTTCACTAAATTTACCTTCACAATTAATGCGACGCAGATGTAAACATTTTGAAGTTGTCTTAATTCACTGAAAGAACTAACTCGCCCTAGGAAAAAAATGTCACCAAATGCTGGACTTTTTTAAAGTTTATATAAAATATAAAGTGGACATAGTCTTTTCTTTATAAGGAAAACTCTTATAAATTATTTTAAACAGAGAGAAACATGCGGTTTGTGATGACAAGATGATGATAAGCTCACCAAGCCTGTAGCTAGACGCTTGTTACAGAGAGGGCTGTAAAAGTTACATGGTTGGGGAGCTCAGAAAGCTACAGATGGGGCTTAAAAATTGTAAATGTTTTGATGTATTATATTAATATATTCAATAATATAAATATATAAGCAGTCTAACACAGTCAGCGTTAATAAATTTCTCAACGTAAATTTTGCATCAAAAACTTATAAATTTTATTATGCCCTCTGTAATTTCCCCCATTCTTATTATAAAGTATATGAACACTCCAACGTATGTAAAAAACATTATGTACACAAGATCTACGGTAGAAGACTATTTCGAATGCATTTTTAACGTCAAAGAACAATTTCCATTGTCATGTAAAATTTCGTACAAAACGAAAAATTTAAAATAAAATTCTATAATACTGATTTTTGAGAAAAATATTTGGGGGCTGACTGCATTTCCAGGGGGCTCAAGCCCCCTATAGCTCCAGCCTGGATACGGCTCTGAAACTCACACCGTTTGTTTACGAGTACATTATGATGAACACAACATCAACCAGGGCTGTAGTTCTGTCAGGGCATACCAGTGTCAAATTTACACAATCTGAATCCTAACGAATCCAGACCTCTCTTATATCCATAACTGTTTTTATACTGGGACCACGATATTTGTTTATAGAGTGGACAATATATAAATAATTAATGCTAATTATATCGTAAACATCATGAGTTATTAATGATGTAATTAACTTTAGTATATTCCTTGTTAATTAGCCATCGTAACTGATCATCATCTAGAACTGAATTCATATTAATATCGATGAATCTTTCAGCAAACCATATTCCTGATGCCAGATTCCCCCTTATTTCTAATTATTGACCATGCGATCTTCGTGATGCCAGATTCCCCCTCGCTTCTACTTTTTTCTTCCATCTTTCCAGCGGATTTTTCGTCTGCTTCCGATTCACCTCGTTGCCCTTTTTTTTCTTCTTCAGCTAAACGGATTTTTTATGACACTCATAACTACGGAGGGGAAAATATCCAGGTTGTTTGCATAACTCCGTCTTTTCTTCTTATTCCTTTTAATTTCGGACAAACAAATAAAAGTAAAAAAGACCCGCTTTTACGCATTGCTCTAGATCCAGATAACCCGCTCTGAACGTTTTTTACTTTGTTTTTGCGAAAAATGTCTATTATTTAGCCGACCTCTTTCCCCATTGATGTGCCTGACATGTTTGCATTCAGAATAGCCACCCAAAATGACTGTTTTGCAGCTCACAGGAGGAGCAGAAAAAATGTTTCCCGATGATGGCATCAGTTAGGGAACTCTATTCTATTCGTTCTTCCCTACATGAGATGAGGAAGTATATTTTGCAATTGCTCGGTGACATTTTATTTTTAATGGGTCAACCCGATATTAAGTGCGTTGACACTGCGCATATGCCGCTCAACCACTGAATAATAGTTACGCATTACGTAGTCTGATCGTTATGTTGTTTTTTATGGCAGACGAGAGGTGGTCCGTAATTATGATGTATTATAACACAATACAAAAGGATTCCAATGACTTTTCTGGTTTACGGGAGTGAATGGCAAAATGTTTACGACGTTGTTCTGAATGGGGATTGTTTGAAAATTAGCGCAGTTCTCCAACAAGTACGCTCCGATGAACATTTTAAACTGGCTAACTTAGACCACGAACAATTCGTGTTCGACACTGTTTCCACTTTTATTTTTAAAATCTCGGAAACAATTATTGCCATTTCCAGATAAGAAATTATTTTTTTAAAGCATGAATTTGCAAACCAATTAAACACATTTTAATCAATTTTTATATAAAATTTATTTAATTTATAAAATATACTTTATGTTAATCCAATTTTAGTTGGGATTAAAAAAAATTTTAATACACCCCCTTTCTCTTTGTCCAAGAAAAAAAAAAAGGTTGTAGGTAGTACCTTTAAAGTGCATTGGACAATTAGAATGATTGATTTTTTTAAGGTGAAAATAAAACAGCATATAATGTGCCCAAGGGCGGACAAGGTGGGGAGGTCAGAGGGGTCACGACTCCCCAAAAATCTATTTTTTCATTGTAGAAAATTCCAACTTTCACGATAAATGAAAGGTGTTATTCCACGACCACGGTAAATTCTGTCCTTGACCTCCCCCCAAATAAAAGCCTGTGTCCACCCCTGAATGTTCCTTTTGCATTTATTCTCTCTTTAAAGTTTTATACACTTGAACATGTATCCAGATATTGCCTCCGTACGAAGGAATAAAATTTGCATTAAAAAATTACAAAAGAAAATGAAAAAACAATGCAGATGTTCAAAAAAAGAATACAACAACTTCAAATTTTATTTGCATCGAAACTACAATAGCTATATACAATGAACACATATGTGGGCATTTTTGGTGAAAACATGGAACGAGTGTGTTTAAAAAAAGAAAGAAAAGGAAGTGCAACAGGCCATTACGGTAAACCCGGATTTCTGTAAAGCGAAGTTCGGATGATCGGGGTTCTATGCATGAGAGCTTTGAGGCCAGCCACATCGTGTATTCCAAAATCCGGAAAAAATTCATAATCCGAAACACCATATGTCCCATATTAGGCATATTCAAGGGTGTAGCCAGTGACCTCTGGTGGAGAGATTGTAGTGCGCTAAAATTGATTCAAAAAGTTTAGTTTCACAAGATCTGTCGCTAAAGATTTTTTAAAACGGTACCTAAAATTTTTCTTGTGGAGAAATTCTCGGGGGAGCGCAGAACCCCTAACGCTTTAACGGACATGTTCAACCTGTAGAAAGTTTTACAAAAAAAAAAAATGCTTTCCTAAATCTAAAGAAAGGTATGTTTGATTTTTGGAACTTAAATTTCGAAATACAAAATTTTACTCCATAATCAAGCGATACGTATTTTTCAAACCGACGTTTGCTAATCTGAACTGATTAATCAAGTAATTTAAATTTACATCTATTTGCCATTACAAATTAATTAATCGTTTACAATTAGCTAATTGTTAAAGCTTTCCATGTTAACTAACAGCAATAAACTTTTTACAGCCTTTGAAAAACCGAGAACGTTCCTGAAAAAACGACAACTCGATAATTTCCTTTAATCATAATCGCATTGTTTATAAACGATTTATTACGAAACGATTAAGCATTCATAATTATGAATCGTAGTTAATAGAAATCGATTAATTCCCTTTCTCTTCCGCATCCAATTGGGTTATTTATAACGATTAAACGATGGTTTTAGATCTATATTTAGACCAATGGCTCATCTATTCCTTACCATTAATCATTCGTTTATCTCAAAAGTGCGTTAGTACATCGTCTCGTTCATCGGGAAGTTATAGCCTGCATCTCGTTCTTAAAACTACTAGGAACGATTTCGAAGAACGATTATTTTAATCTAATTTATAAACTCTTTTATGATAAGCTCACAATTATTCTGCGATGTATAAAAAATTAAGTTTCGATATACTAAAAATTACTTTTCAACATGTATTTCGCGATGTATAGCAGAGCCTGTCTTTCTGTAGCCGCTTGGGAATAAGGAAAAACCCATTGAAGAGTTTGGAGATAAAGATTTCTACATACAAGTTTAATTGAAGATAATTTATTAATATGCAATAACAAGTTCAGATGTAACTAAAACATCTTTGACAACAAAAAGAGTCTATTAATGGTATAATAATAATAATTAATAGTTTTCAGATTGTAGGAAAAGGCAGATAAAATTGACCACTTGCTTATCATTCACTACAGTGGTTAGCGATCTCTTTGTGGATTTCCGAGAAATTATCGACTTGGGTGGCGCCCATATAGGCTTTAACCCCCCCCACTGTTTAAAATTGTATTTGCCCGATTCTTCTATGCATTTATTTTCAAAAGTTTTACAATCACATTTTAAAATAAGGTAATTTTTAACTTAGGGAGAGTTCAAGTATTACGTAAGCAATATTTTGGCCATTTCAACCCCCCTCCGCCCCAGTAAACAGAAATTAATATTGGCTAACATAGGACAGAACAACGGCACCCCCAAGGTGCTTACGTAATACTCGAACCCTCCCTTATTACTAATTGTCAAGCAGTATCATCAGTTTTGTAGCATTTTAGTATCTTGTACATTCACTAAAATGTTTGACAGCCTTGAGTAGGAGGTACTAATTTTTCTCAACCCCACCCCCCCAGAAATATTCATATGGGTGTCCACGGCAACTTGCACTTGTTACGCTTCTGTTCTATCACCTATGTGACATCGTGACTGTTTTTATGCATGGGGTGTTTCTCAACTACCTTTGAATCTGTGAATGACACTTCAGTTCGTAATTCTACATATGGCGGTGTAGGAAGATAATTATTCGAGATAATTATAGGAAAACACATTGAATTTAAGCTAAAAATAAAGGGGTATACATTAGGGTTTAAGCTGCGTTAGTTTTTTTTTCGCATTTTGCGAAAGGATATGGCATTTTGCGAAAATTTTTAATACCACTTTCGCTAAAAATTCCTGAAAATTAAAAATTTTATGTCGGCCGCCGCCGTCGACGATCACAAACATAAATTTAAAGAAAACGACGTACTGTCAGAATGGAATATTTTCAAGAAATTTGTAGGTGCCCGATGTAAAAAGTTTTCACTTTTGCAGTTACTACAGGTTTTGAATCAAAATGAAATGGAGAATTTCCTTCACTATGCTCAATAACTGAATAGGCGGCAAGTATACCTATATATACTGCCTGTTCACAATCTGCAGATTGTGAAAGGGCTTTCTCATAAATGAACTCAATTAAAACTGACCTGCGAAATCATTTAACAACGAACCATCCAAGTAAATTGCTAACAATAAATATTGAAAGACCTATTCGAAATAAGTTCGATTATGAAAGTGCCTACCAACTATGGTGTGTAGCAGAACCAAGGAGAATTGTGCAATAATATTGTCAATTGCAAAATTTTGTAAAAACTAAAAAATTTTATTTGTAGTCCGAAATTTTAAATATGTTTTGTGTAGCGTTCGCCTAAGGGATAAAATTTTCAAAAATATCGCAAGTATTTAAATTGGAAAAAAAAAAACTAAAGGAATTTTAAAAATGCTAATTTTTTTTTTTCACATTATCGCTAAAATGCTAAAAGAAAAAAATTCCAGCTTAAACCCTGGTATACATACATTTCGAGATGTTTGTTCGTTTGGATTTTTTTATGACGCAAGAGCATTTGGGCTATACTGCGCCATATTTCGAGATATAAAAGTTTTTAAGATAAACAGGTCTGATAACCAATTTTTACTATATTAACAATTGTTTCTCGGAATACTAAGTTACAACTACACTGACTAATTAATATTGGTAAAAACGAATATTATAGTGTTATGTAGCAAAATATTGAAACAATATAAACAAAAGAATATAATAAAACAATATAAAAATATAACAAATATACAATAAATATAACCTATATAATATAAATATAAATATATATAAAATAAATATAATATAAATATAACAATAAATATATATAAATAATATAACAATAAATATAATATAAATATAACAATAAAATAAATATAAATATAACAATAAATATAATATAAATATAACAAAGGAATATAACAAACAATATAACAAAAAGAATATAAGAAATAATATAACAAAGAATATAACATCAAAGTAATTAATATGTTTACTTAAAGCATATTATTAATATACATTTAAGAAAGTTATTAATAAAGATGTTTAGAAATGTTTATTAACTTTTTAAAAAATTAATATCTAATAATTTTTTAACCAAAGCTCTATAAATATTTAATTTCAGAAAGCCATACTAGGCTATATATATAAATTATGTGTGAAAGATAAAAAGGGGTTTTTCCGTTTAGTTTTGTATCTTTGGGCGTCTATATAGATATTATGTCGTAAAATCGTTTGGTTTAGTTTCTTTCCATGAAGGTAAAAAGTATTTTTTTCACCTAAAGGAGAAAAAAAAGGAAACACTGTTTTTTGTTGTTTTAAAGGGGCGCGGGTTAAATAGGGGATTGTGGCGGGAAAAGAACAATGTTGAGAACGCCCAATTCTCACACTCTGTTGTTTTTACAAACAAATTATACGCCGACTGCAATTGAATAGTTTCAAGGTTAGAAGTGCAGAATTG
The DNA here is from genome assembly GCA_006491805.2 of Dysdera silvatica. Taxonomy (NCBI): domain Eukaryota; kingdom Metazoa; phylum Arthropoda; class Arachnida; order Araneae; family Dysderidae; genus Dysdera; species Dysdera silvatica. Next base: position 11,221 of record QLNU02003224.1, on the reverse strand, counting down.
ACACAGGCTGACGAAATCAAGGATCTTTAGACAATCTCTAGGAAAATCTATCCTGAAAAAAATACATATATATACATGAATGGCCATAAAATTACAAACACTTGCATGTTATTTCAATGGGAAAGACAGATATTTTGCTTTGTAATTTTCGATATATTGTATTTGTAAAAAATATTTTTACGGAAAATGAGAGAGCTTCAAATACTAAACAAAACCACAGATAATTGACAATTTGTTTTTGTCATTTCATAAATTAAAAATCTATTAAAAATAGCATTAAAGTTGGAAGGTTGAAATAAAAATTTCATAAAGACTGCTTTAAAATAATAAATTTTCTCATATTGATATGGAAAATTATTAAAGAATAGCTGTTCGTGTTTATACGACCAAATTTATTATAAAGCTGTTTTCATGAAATTTTTTTTCAACCTTCCAAGTTTAAGGCCGTTTTTTAATCGATTCATTTTGATTTATGAAACACTTAAAAATTTCGATTATCTGTGGTTTTGTTTAGTATTTGAAGCTGTTTCATTTTCCGTAAAAATATTGTCTTATAAACAAAGTATATCGATAATTACAAAGCAAAATATGTACGTTTCCCATTGAAATAACATGCAAATGTCTAATTTTACGGCCATTCAGTGTATATTTTAAAATTATTTTCCTAACAAATTTTCATAACAACTAAGATTTTCTATATAAAAACTTTGTAATTAAAGTTTGTTCCATTATATATTACGATGCTTTGTTACGTGCCTTATTGCACCGTAAAATATACGATAAAATGAACATACAGTGCAATACAAATTTAAACGTTACAACACGGTGTACTGTAAAGTGTGCACAAAATAATATTCACCATAGTGATTTAGGAAAGCAAGTGTTAGTCTCCATATTCCCGAATTTGATACTCGCAAAAAGTTCTGCTAACATCTTCACTAGCGACGACACCGGTTACTTTGGGGGGGGGGGGCTAGAGGGTCTTCGACCTCCCCGTCAACGAAATGCAGTTTACAGCAGATAAAACGCTACTTCGGTAGAATATTAGCACTTCAAAGTTTTTAATAGCTAACAAATTACTGCTCCCCGACACAGAAAATCCCAGAATCCGCCACTACTATAGGGTTATCTGCGATCACAGCCAATTTTCAGACCCTAGCATGGACTTCAACATCAATAGCTCTAATTATACATAGTGTAGATTAAAATTAGGCTTTTCAATGGAGGAAAATATGTGGATTAAAAGGATTAACCTCGATCTAGAAAGGCTATTTTTAACCATTTCTTTAAGCTGAATTATATCAGCTGTTCTCCAAAAGTGTGCTGAAAGTCTTATCAAATGTGTCGCACAATTTTCCAGGAAAGCGTTTTCTAACCAACTGTGCGTAAATACTTATCAAAAAATACTTTACTTGCCGGAAATTATGAGTCGTAATTTTGAATAAGTACCTGGTGATACTTGTCAATGCACTTTCCTACCAGCTTATATTACTTATCTATTATTTATTATTTTATTTATTATATTATTAATTTATATTATTAAGCTATATTACTTATCTATTGCTATCTATATTCTGTACTTGTATTACCTTTTATAAGGAAGTAAAAAAAAAAGTTATTCTCATTGTGTCTCGCTCCTAAAAACCAAATATGCCAACATCGATTATGATTAATAGTGGGATTATACGATTAATCGTGGGCAAAATAAAGGATTCAACAATCGATTTTGAAGATGCATGGCACTGTTCGGGAGAAAAAGCTAAAAGTTAATACAAAACTACTGTAGCGGCACAAATACAGTAGAAACTGCTTAAAGTGACCACCTTTGGGACTGGACTGCGATGATCACCATAGACAGGTGGTCACTATATACAGACTTTGTGTATATATATATATATATATATAGACTTTAGTGTATGCATGACTAAGACCCTACCAGTTCTCTCTTATAAAAAGTGGCCACTTTATTCAGCTGGTCAATTTACAAAGGTGGTCACTTTACTAGGTTACACTGTATTTGCAAATAGATGTCGCAAAGGCTGTTGACGTAACTAGGGGAAGGCCTTCATCCCTCCCCCCCCCAAAAAAAAAGAAAAAAATATAAATGAATGTATGTATGTACGGAACATTGGGGGGAGTGCTACTAAGCCATGCCAAGGGCAAAGGGATAAGGTATTTCCTCAGTAACTGGAAAGGTGAATTAGTTGGACGCAATTGTGGACACGCGGTCTCCTAGATTGCATATCGTTTTGATCCAAATAAAATTTTCTAATCAAATTATAAACATGGAACGCAACCTATATTTTTTTCTGACCATTCTCCTTGAAATAAAACTAAAGATTTTTGTATTTTACAAAATATAATAGCACCTTACAGACATAGGCGTACGCAGGAAGTTCATAATGAGGGAGGGTTACAGAGCTACAACTCATATATTCCTATGTTAAATATACAAAATTTCATTCCAGTGGCGAAGTTACCATCCCTATCAACACCTCCCTGCTTACACTAGTACCTACAGAAGATTCAATCCGTTCAATCGAACTAAAAATAGGAAAAAGATGGCGGGAAAAATACCCTTAGCTGTTTGCCAGACCGCAACTTCCCAGTTATAGATGTGAATAAGGGCAACTGTTGCCAAAATGAAGCCAATGTAGGTGTGATATATAGAATCCGAACCCAATCACGTGAGTTGTTCCCGAGTCGGAAACTACTGCCTGCATCTTGTAGGATCTAATGATGCGGAGACGAATTCTGGCAAGTCTTTAAACGTTTGTCCGTAAATCAGACGAATTCAGGGGCAGACTAGGTCCTCTCAAAGGGGACGCATACCTTGGATTTTCGACTTGCCCATTCCGAGGCGCGAGTCCTATCGCGCACCGGCAACCCAATCCGTCCCTGAACGGGTCTCATATTATCGAAATAAAGGTGTAAACGCAACGAAAAAAATCGATGGCAGGTTTATGTCAATTGAATTGAAATCCTTGATAATTTGCTAGGCCAAGGCTAACGCGATTCCAATTGAACATCGGAATTATGTTATTGTCGATTTTGAAAACGCTAATTAACTTTTAAAAATTCAAACTAGGTAGTGTAAGAACGTGCAAGAATTTATTAATTTTAATAACAACAAACATCGTAACATAACAGATTTAAAATTCTTTTTCACAAGGGCGTTGCCACAATTGGAATTAAGTGCCAATGAAATACATTTTTCTGTCAGAGACGGCAATTGGATATCTAACAACTCCTTCTCCGACACCGGACGCCAAAAAACCCATATTAATATCTTTTGTTAGCAGACTTTGGTAAACTTGTATTAAACCTAGTTCAGTATATAATATAATAGTATATATTTAGTATAATAGTATATACAATAGTAAAGATGGATTTAGGTAATATGTCAGCCGGTGCGAGCCCAAAATTTGGAGCCCCTTCCCACGTTAAATATTAAAATTATTATTAATTTTATTATTTAACGTATAATAAAATTATTATTAAAATTATTTTAAAATAAGTCCTTTCGTGACGCAGTTTTTTTGTTTTTTTCCCTTAGGAATCTCCTCAATACTGAATCTTATTTTAAAAAATTGTTTGGGTTTTTTATGGCGCAAGAGCATCTGGGCTATACTGCGCCAAATTTTAAAAAATACTGAATATTATTACAAGACAAAGCCACGATAACAATTAAAATTTTCTTACAACAAACAGCATATAACTAAACCACAAGTACATTTTCGGATGAGCCAAAAATTAAAATGTTTTAATATAAAAATTAAGGCCTTACAGGGATTTCAACAATCGGAAATGTACAAGGAACAGTCAGATAAGTTCACACATTTTGATGTCATTTTCACTTCCCTAATTTCTTACTTGCAGTGTCATAATGTATCATACGAAGAATCTGTATACAGTATTCATTCTGTATTTGCCTGAATTTGTTTTTATCGGTTTCAGAAAACGTGTGAAAGTAACGATATTACATATTGCATTCAGAGAACTTAGAAAACATAAATTTGATTCATTGATACTTACTTAAAAATAAGCGGTTAGATCATCAAATTGGATTTGGCTTTTTCTGCACCTCTGGGTCGTTAGGCCATTTCGTCGCCCCACATCTTGATTTGGCGCCAAGTGCAACGGCACTGATCGCACCGCCCTTAATCCGTTACTGTCAGTCCAACCTCTGTTTAACGAAAGTGTATTTTACGATTTATTTTTTTGTTGGGCGCTGAACTGTTTACGCACTCAACGTATTTTCCATTTGACGAAACCTAAGAGCCTAATAGGAAAAGAAGACTTTGTACTCCAAAAATCTAATCGCCAATGGTAACCAGGTGACTGAATGTATTGAGCCTTATACATATATAGGGTGTCCCAAAAACATTGACCGCTGCTCTAATTCTTTAAATATTGATCTTAGACATATGTACTAAATTGGAAAGTGGCGTAAAAAAAAGGTGCAGAATTTTATGAAATTGATTAAAATTGCAGAGGATTATTTTTTAAGACATAAAATTTAAATTTTTATACAGTCCCTGTACACAAAAATTTCCAATGAGGCGAATGTGCCCCATACTCCAATAGGTCAATATACAAAATTTCAGCATTCTAGTGAAAAAAAAAAAACTAGATATATGAATACCCAAAATAAGTTGATTTAGCAGCATAAATTTCCCCTTTTCCGGTATGTGCTTATTGCTCCCTTCAAAAAGTGTTGTGAGTTATTTTGGGTTTTCATATCACTGGTTATTTTCCCACTAGAATACTGAAATTTTTTATATTGTCCTATTGGAGTATAGAGCACATTTGACATATTGGGAAGTTTTTTGTACAGGGACCATACAAAAATTTAAATTTTGCATTTCTTTGAAAAATAATCCACTGCAATTTTAATCGATTTCACAAAATTCTGCACCGTTTTTTTTTAATGCCACTTTTCAATTTAAGGAATTAGAGCTTCGGTCACTGTTTTTGGGGCACCCTGTATATACACACAATGAAATCTGTCCATAACATTCTTGGGACTGGAAAAGATATATATCGGTATAGACACAAATTATTTCACTATATATGCATTGTGCCCCAGACATTGTTAATTTCATCTGCGCATATAAAATCATGGACGCTTATGAACCTCTAGGCGCATACACACACAAAAGGTGGAATCATAGGCCTATTAACCTTCCAATACCATAATAAACAAAAAAGGGAACAATCGGCGAAGGTTACATTTACATACTATCAGGGGCTTCTTAACACATTCGAGGGCCTCTGGGATTGGTCACTTCTTGGGGCCCCCTAATTACACCAAATTTCCAACTTTTTGAAAAAAAAAAGTAATATATATATATAAAAAAAAGTTTGCTAATTTTGAGCCCCTGGGCCTGGACATCATTAGCCTTTCCTTTACTAAATGGAAAACGATTTGTCACATATGCAGCAATACGTAACTGAACGCAGCAATGAAGTTACGTATTGCTGCATATGTGTAAATCGTTTTCCATTTAGTAAAGGAAAGGCTAATGATGTCCAGGCCCAGGGGCTCAAAATTAGCAAACTTTTTTTTATATATATATATTACTTTTTTTTTTCAAAAAGTTGGAAATTTGGTGTAATTAGGGGGCCCCAAGAAGTGACCAATCCCAGAGGCCCTCGAATGTGTTAAGAAGCCCCTGATAGTATGTAAATGTAACCTTCGCCGATTGTTCCCTTTTTTGTTTATTATGGTATTGGAAGGTTAATAGGCCTATGATTCCACCTTTTGTGTGTGTATGCGCCTAGAGGTTCATAAGCGTCCATGATTTTATATGCGCAGATGAAATTAACAATGTCTGGGGCACAATGCATATATAGTGAAATAATTTGTGTCTATACCGATATATATCTTTTCCAGTCCCAAGAATGTTATGGACAGATTTCATTGTGTGTATATACAGGGTGCCCCAAAAACAGTGACCGAAGCTCTAATTCCTTAAATTGAAAAGTGGCATTAAAAAAAAATGGTGCGGAATTTTATGAAATCGATTAAAATTGCAGAGGAATATTTTTTGAAGAAACCCAAAATTTAAATTTTTATACGGTCCCTGTACAAAAAACTTCCCAATATGTCAAATGTGCTCTATACTCCAATAGGACAATATAAAAAATTTCAGTATTCTAGTGGGAAAATAACCAGTGATATGAAAACCCAAAATAACTCACAACACTTTTTGAAGGGAGCAATAAGCACATACCGGAAAAGGGGAAATTTATGCTGCTAAATCAACTTATTTTGGGTATTCATATATCTAGTTTTTTTTTTTTCACTAGAATGCTGAAATTTTGTATATTGACCTATTGGAGTATGGGGCACATTCGCCTCATTGGAAATTTTTGTGTACAGGGACTGTATAAAAATTTAAATTTTATGTCTTAAAAAATAATCCTCTGCAATTTTAATCGATTTTTATAAGATTCTGCACCTTTTTTGCGCCACTTTGCAATTTAATACGTATGTCTAGGATCAATATTCAAAGAATTAGAGCTTCGGTCAATGTTTTTGGGACACCCTATATATGTATAAGGCTCAATACATTCAGTCACCTGGTTACCATTGGCGATTAGATTTTTGGAGTACAAAGTCTTCTTTTCCTATTAGGCTCTTAGGTTTCGTCAAATGGAAAATACGTTGAGTGCGTAAACAGTTCAGCGCCCAACAAAAAAATAAATCGTAAAATACACTTTCGTTAAACAGAGGTTGGACTGACAGTAACGGATTAAGGGCGGTGCGATCAGTGCCGTTGCACTTGGCGCCAAATCAAGATGTGGGGCGACGAAATGGCCTAACGACCCAGAGGTGCAGAAAAAGCCAAATCCAATTTGATGATCTAACCGCTTATTTTTAAGTAAGTATCAATGAATCAAATTTATGTTTTCTAAGTTCTCTGAATGCAATATGTAATATCGTTACTTTCACACGTTTTCTGAAACCGATAAAAACAAATTCAGGCAAATACAGAATGAATACTGTATACAGATTCTTCGTATGATACATTATGACACTGCAAGTAAGAAATTAGGGAAGTGAAAATGACATCAAAATGTGTGAACTTATCTGACTGTTCCTTGTACATTTCCGATTGTTGAAATCCCTGTAAGGCCTTAATTTTTATATTAAAACATTTTAATTTTTGGCTCATCCGAAAATGTACTTGTGGTTTAGTTATATGCTGTTTGTTGTAAGAAAATTTTAATTGTTATCGTGGCTTTGTCTTGTAATAATATTCAGTATTTTTTAAAATTTGGCGCAGTATAGCCCAGATGCTCTTGCGCCATAAAACACCTAAACAATTTTTTAAAATAAGATTCAGTATTGAGGAGATTCCTAAGGGAAAAAAACAAAAAAACTGCGTCACGAAAGGACTTATTTTAAAATAATTTTAATAATAATTTTATTATACGTTAAATAATAAAATTAATAATAATTTTAATATTTAACGTGGGAAGGGGCTCCAAATTTTGGGCTCGCACCGGCTGACATATTACCTAAATCCATCTTTACTATTGTATATACTATTATACTAAATATATACTATTATATTATATACTGAACTAGGTTTAATACAAGTTTACCAAAGTCTGCTAACAAAAGATATTAATATGGGTTTTTTGGCGTCCGGTGTCGGAGAAGGAGTTGTTAGATATCCAATTGCCGTCTCTGACAGAAAAATGTATTTCATTGGCACTTAATTCCAATTGTGGCAACGCCCTTGTGAAAAAGAATTTTAAATCTGTTATGTTACGATGTTTGTTGTTATTAAAATTAATAAATTCTTGCACGTTCTTACACTACCTAGTTTGAATTTTTAAAAGTTAATTAGCGTTTTCAAAATCGACAATAACATAATTCCGATGTTCAATTGGAATCGCGTTAGCCTTGGCCTAGCAAATTATCAAGGATTTCAATTCAATTGACATAAACCTGCCATCGATTTTTTTCGTTGCGTTTACACCTTTATTTCGATAATATGAGACCCGTTCAGGGACGGATTGGGTTGCCGGTGCGCGATAGGACTCGCGCCTCGGAATGGGCAAGTCGAAAATCCAAGGTATGCGTCCCCTTTGAGAGGACCTAGTCTGCCCCTGAATTCGTCTGATTTACGGACAAACGTTTAAAGACTTGCCAGAATTCGTCTCCGCATCATTAGATCCTACAAGATGCAGGCAGTAGTTTCCGACTCGGGAACAACTCACGTGATTGGGTTCGGATTCTATATATCACACCTACATTGGCTTCATTTTGGCAACAGTTGCCCTTATTCACATCTATAACTGGGAAGTTGCGGTCTGGCAAACAGCTAAGGGTATTTTTCCCGCCATCTTTTTCCTATTTTTAGTTCGATTGAACGGATTGAATCTTCTGTAGGTACTAGTGTAAGCAGGGAGGTGTTGATAGGGATGGTAACTTCGCCACTGAAATGAAATTTTGTATATTTAACATAGGAATATATGAATTGTAGCTCTGTAACCCCCCCTCATTATGAACTTCCTGCGTACGCCTATGTCTGTAAGGTGCTATTATATTTTGTAAAATACAAAAATCTTTAGTTTTATTTCAAGGAGAATGGTCAGAAAAAAATATAGGTTGCGTTCCATGTTTATAATTTGATTAGAAAATTTTATTTGGATCAAAACGATATGCAATCTAGGAGACCGCGTGTCCACAATTGCGTCCAACTAATTCACCTTTCTTATCACCTTTAGGGTCTTAGTCATGCATACACTAAAGTCTATATATATATATATATATATACACAAAGTCTGTATATAGTGACCACCTGTCTATGGTGATCATCGCAGTCCAGTCCCAAAGGTGGTCACTTTAAGCAGTTTCTACTGTATTTGTGCCGCTACAGTAGTTTTGTATTAACTTTTAGCTTTTTCTCCCGAACAGTGCCATGCATCTTCAAAATCGATTGTTGAATCCTTTATTTTGCCCACGATTAATCGTATAATCCCACTATTAATCATAATCGATGTTGGCATATTTGGTTTTTAGGAGCGAGACACAATGAGAATAACTTTTTTTTTTACTTCCTTATAAAAGGTAATACAAGTACAGAATATAGATAGCAATAGATAAGTAATATAGCTTAATAATATAAATTAATAATATAATAAATAAAATAATAAATAATAGATAAGTAATATAAGCTGGTAGGAAAGTGCATTGACAAGTATCACCAGGTACTTATTCAAAATTACGACTCATAATTTCCGGCAAGTAAAGTATTTTTTGATAAGTATTTACGCACAGTTGGTTAGAAAACGCTTTCCTGGAAAATTGTGCGACACATTTGATAAGACTTTCAGCACACTTTTGGAGAACAGCTGATATAATTCAGCTTAAAGAAATGGTTAAAAATAGCCTTTCTAGATCGAGGTTAATCCTTTTAATCCACATATTTTCCTCCATTGAAAAGCCTAATTTTAATCTACACTATGTATAATTAGAGCTATTGATGTTGAAGTCCATGCTAGGGTCTGAAAATTGGCTGTGATCGCAGATAACCCTATAGTAGTGGCGGATTCTGGGATTTTCTGTGTCGGGGAGCAGTAATTTGTTAGCTATTAAAAACTTTGAAGTGCTAATATTCTACCGAAGTAGCGTTTTATCTGCTGTAAACTGCATTTCGTTGACGGGGAGGTCGAAGACCCTCTAGCCCCCCCCCCCCAAAGTAACCGGTGTCGTCGCTAGTGAAGATGTTAGCAGAACTTTTTGCGAGTATCAAATTCGGGAATATGGAGACTAACACTTGCTTTCCTAAATCACTATGGTGAATATTATTTTGTGCACACTTTACAGTACACCGTGTTGTAACGTTTAAATTTGTATTGCACTGTATGTTCATTTTATCGTATATTTTACGGTGCAATAAGGCACGTAACAAAGCATCGTAATATATAATGGAACAAACTTTAATTACAAAGTTTTTATATAGAAAATCTTAGTTGTTATGAAAATTTGTTAGGAAAATAATTTTAAAATATACACTGAATGGCCGTAAAATTAGACATTTGCATGTTATTTCAATGGGAAACGTACATATTTTGCTTTGTAATTATCGATATACTTTGTTTATAAGACAATATTTTTACGGAAAATGAAACAGCTTCAAATACTAAACAAAACCACAGATAATCGAAATTTTTAAGTGTTTCATAAATCAAAATGAATCGATTAAAAAACGGCCTTAAACTTGGAAGGTTGAAAAAAAATTTCATGAAAACAGCTTTATAATAAATTTGGTCGTATAAACACGAACAGCTATTCTTTAATAATTTTCCATATCAATATGAGAAAATTTATTATTTTAAAGCAGTCTTTATGAAATTTTTATTTCAACCTTCCAACTTTAATGCTATTTTTAATAGATTTTTAATTTATGAAATGACAAAAACAAATTGTCAATTATCTGTGGTTTTGTTTAGTATTTGAAGCTCTCTCATTTTCCGTAAAAATATTTTTTACAAATACAATATATCGAAAATTACAAAGCAAAATATCTGTCTTTCCCATTGAAATAACATGCAAGTGTTTGTAATTTTATGGCCATTCATGTATATATATGTATTTTTTTCAGGATAGATTTTCCTAGAGATTGTCTAAAGATCCTTGATTTCGTCAGCCTGTGTCAATTCTGCACTTCTAACCTTGAAACTATTCAATTGCAGTCGGCGTATAATTTGTTTGTAAAAACAACAGAGTGTGAGAATTGGGCGTTCTCAACATTGTTCTTTTCCCGCCACAATCCCCTATTTAACCCGCGCCCCTTTAAAACAACAAAAAACAGTGTTTCCTTTTTTTTCTCCTTTAGGTGAAAAAAATACTTTTTACCTTCATGGAAAGAAACTAAACCAAACGATTTTACGACATAATATCTATATAGACGCCCAAAGATACAAAACTAAACGGAAAAACCCCTTTTTATCTTTCACACATAATTTATATATATAGCCTAGTATGGCTTTCTGAAATTAAATATTTATAGAGCTTTGGTTAAAAAATTATTAGATATTAATTTTTTAAAAAGTTAATAAACATTTCTAAACATCTTTATTAATAACTTTCTTAAATGTATATTAATAATATGCTTTAAGTAAACATATTAATTACTTTGATGTTATATTCTTTGTTATATTATTTCTTATATTCTTTTTGTTATATTGTTTGTTATAT
>QLNU02003210.1:0-24424 GCA_006491805.2 Dysdera silvatica | reverse complement strand
TATCCACCACATTCAAAGTTTTTCACAAATGGCTACAATGCGCCATTTCAAGAATTTTTCAAATTATTTAATGTCAACAGATGTCGAGCTCCCTCCGGCAATTTTTTATAATCAATTAAATTCACTGGAATTATATGTGTAGAATTCCCCGCTTCAGGTGCGATTGTATGAATTCTACACATACAATTCTGGTGAATTTAACTGATTTTAACAAGTCGCCAGAGAGAGCGTGACGTCTGTTGACATTAAATAATTTTAAAAATTCTTAAAATGGTGCATTGTAGCCACTTGTGAAAACCTTGAATGTCGTGGATGCAAATACTAAATTCGCTGTAGTGCCTGAACAGCCAATTTTCGGAAAAAAATTTACTGAACAAAAAATGTCTATTTTGATGTTTTTCACCTATTACACATACTTGGCAGTTCTCAATTCTTTTCCAGTGTGTTAAAAAAGGCATTTTTAGGCTTATTTTCACTACATAGTAACACAGATCAAAATCAGGAAACGGAATTCCGGATTTCTTTGTCTCTGCTGTATTATTAGCTCATTCACTTAAATTATGTATCAAAAATTGCATTTAATTCATGCAATTGGCTACGTAGCAACGTGATGGACGTAAACTGTAGTTACGCTCTACAGCCAAACCGGCCCCTTTGCGGACACGGGGATGTGGTCAAACATGCCATATTTGGTGTCCCCTATCATCCCTTAAAGTTTTACCAGATATTTTCCAAATAACCTGTATATATGTACATATATACAGGGTGTATACAAAATGGCGGAAAAAGTTCACTACACGATTCCTTGTGAAAAAGAGGAATAAAAATTGTCTAGTGTAATTTTTGCTTAAAATTAATATTTAATAAGATAATTAAGACCAAAGATGAACGAATCACGCCCCAGATACGCCCATCGTGAGAAAAGCAAACCGAAGAACTTCTTGGAGAGGCATGTCTCAGCGCAAGTGAATCTGATTGGTTAACTTCAAACTTGAAAATTTAGTTGGGTGTCCGAATACGTCATTGTAATTCCGAAGTATGGTAACCTAGTAAAGGTTGTTTCATCGCCAAATATTAGAAAAGGAAGCCAACGGAAATACCAATCTTTTTTCTGAAGATGGTAACGTTATCAAAAATGTATCTTTTGGCATAGGGAGATTTCAAGTATTACGTAAGCACCTTTTAGGTTTGCGGGGAGGGGGTGGATTTTGTGTTTATTTTTAATTTCCGTTTACCAGAGGGGGAAAGTGTAGAAAATGGCCAAAATGTTGCTAACGTAATACTTGAACTCTCCCATAGCCACTACAATGAGGGGGGGAGATGCAGGGTTAATTTCTTTATGTAAAGTGAACAGAAGTTGGGCAATAAAGAAGGGGAATAGCTATTTTTGAAGCCATCTGCCTCCTCCCTGCATTTAACCCCATTGTTTTTGTATTCGTATATGATATGACAGCAGTGGCATACTGATAACAAGAGCAGACACAGGGGGAGGTCACAGGGGTCATGACCCCCAAAATATATTTTTTCACTGTAAAAAATTCCAACTTGCATGATAAATGGTAAGAAGGCCTCTGAAAGTGTACTCCTGTCCCAGGACTTCCACCCTAAATGAAAGTCCAGGTCCCATTGACAGATAACCTACAGTAAGGAAACCTAGAAAAGGACCCAGTTTGTCATTGTTCATTTTCCAGTAAACTGAAATGAGAAACGTATATTTACAGTTAACAAGGCAAAAATTAATCGATTAAATTTTTCTTTAAAATGAAATAAAATCATTTCCAAATAGAAGGAATGCAAACCAGAACCTACTTTAAAAGACTGGGGAGTCATTAACAACTCGAACTTGGTAAACCAAATGACTTTCACTTTTTTTTAAGTGAACACTTGATTTTAATAGGAAGTTCATCCTATTCAGGTAAGACTTCCATACCCATATCTGATTTGTGAAAATCTTTCAGTTATGAACATCGAGCTAAAATACTAATATTACAGCCCAATCAACAAGTATCTGCTTTAGCTCATTTCCTTTGAAACTGAATACCCAAGGATTGTAAATTATGAACTAGTTTCGAAGTTATATGATGATAAGCGACTTGTACTGGCCGTGCTTTTAGACCCTCCTGTGAAAAACGTTGCCTCATAGATATACTATGTTCTATTTAAAATATTGGAATATATTCTCGTCGCTGGCAGTGGCGGATTATGCATTTCAGGGAGCCGAGGTGGGGGTCTGGACTTCACTTTACTATACTATACTGTTGATAGAAAATACGTCGCAAGCCTGTCAGGCTGGGACGCAACTGCTTACAAAATAAGAGAAAAATACTAATAATTATAATATTTTTCCCACAACAAAGAAGAAAAGAGGTTGAATCTAGTGGCAAATCATACATTTCGATCCGTATACTTCCCATCCGTGATATGAGTGATTTGGCACGATAAATCACCAAATCTGGTGTTTTCTGTTGATTATGACATAACCAAACTAACTCTTGGGTGGAGTTTCCATATCCCGAAATTCAAATAACACGTGACCTAAGCAAGTTTTTAAAAATCAGTGAAATCTTCGCTTCTTATCTCTCTTCGTGGCAAGGGGTGTACATGCGCGAACGCATGTGTAATTGCATTAAAGTGATTCTAAATGGGTTGGCTTTGCCTTATTATTGGTTCAACTATGCTTTGAAATAACTTATTAAATAAGGATTTTACGCAAAAATTGTATAGGACATTTTTTATTCCTTTTGTCACAAGGAATCGTGTAGTGAACTTTTTTTTCATGGGTGCCGTTAGCGGGGGTTGTGTGTTTGTGTATATATATATATCAGTTTCGTTTTAATTGTAATTACACATTATGTTAATACATTTTAATTTTCTTTGATACAATTTATTGAGTTCCGATGTTTTTCTTTTTAATGCGGTTAAAAAGCTACATAAAAGAGAATTCGGTAAGAGCTTGAACCTCTAGTTTTGAAAGAGATGTGATCAAAACAATTTTTTCCTATCCAGACAGTTTTTATAAGGTGGAATTTATACAGAGCGTTTTAGAGAAAAAGAGAGAGATTTTTCTTTAATATATATCAATGTAATCTATTGCTTTATAATAGAATATTGTACAATATATTCTGAAAGGGATGAGACGTCTAAGAAATTCTTTGGTGGTTTCAAAGGTGGAATGTTTATTTCCTCTCTCAGGTTCGCTTCAGTTAAAAAGATCCTCAATCATTACTCTTTTTTAATTTTTTAATTTTTTTTAAAAAATCTCACCATTTTTACTCAGTAAACTCAGGTTCCGAAAAATTTTGTTTGTTAAACACGATCAAATTGCATTCTGCATTTAATCATTATACTAAACAAAGTTTATATTTTTCTCCCTAAATGAGGGCTTGTTATAAATAGGTCCTAATGTATGTGTTTGCGTACACGCATTAATTAATGAAATTTATTGGTTAATTATGCATTAATTTGGTTACTTAATATTTAATAAATTACTTGGTAATTATTGGAGCCTCAAGCCCCTCCAATAATTTTGGAAACTCTATGCCTATGTGTTGGCATGGAAACTGTTTCTCTGTCATTCTTCACGTCTAGCTTCGTGTGTGAAAATGGCTTTGAATTTGGACTAAAACAAGGAAATGAAATGCAGTCGTGATTGTGAAACAGCCGAGACGAAAAAAAAAAAAAAAGAAAATCGGGAGACAAAACTTATCGACAAATGTATCTTGATATTTGTAGTAAGGAATGGACGGTTTTTACGCAGCGTTTTTAAACGTTTACATGGACCCGCAGTTTTAGCACGTTTTGAATAACTTTTTACTCGCAGCATTTTATTAAAATTTCAGAAAAATCTCCTTGCGATACTTTAAAAAGTAGCACGCAATTTGCGGCGAGATTTTGCGACATATATTTCGGAATTCCTTCTGCTTTCGTTATCTACACACGCCGAGGCTTGCGGATTAATTCAATAGTAAATTTATAATTCTATTCCGTGAAAAACGTTGCCTGGTGCCTGTTTCTGGAAAAAAAAAAAAAAGAGGGTAAATTAACCATTTGACTTAAAAAACGACTTTAACATTAATTAACAAGTGATGTTTTTTTCGATGCACGATTTTGTCCTTGATGTGTCACCTACCGGCAAAATTGTAAACTTTTGTAAATGTGCTGTAATTAACGACTGCTGGTAATTTTTTAGTATTTTTCCATCAAAATATAGGAATTTCGTCCTGATACACTATAGCTCCTGGCAGGGTACGATATTAGTAATCGTTAGTCATATTTTGCACCTATAAATTTCCATCCAAAGAAATAATACTTTTACAGTAGAAAGTGGGCATGTTTATTTCACAGAAGCTAATATGCGTATATCAACAATTTTAGCTTCTCAAGAAAAGGATAGGGAAGAGGTTTCAAAATTACAGAAAAAGAAACAAAGAACTTGATATTTACGAAATTTTACTTTTTCAATAAAACGTTTGACTTTTGATATTTATCCTGCTTATTCATCGATTAAACTATTTTTTATCTACTACAAAACCCTTATGAAAACCAATTTTCCTGTACAAAATAATAAAATTGTGGTGTTTACTTTCAACAAATTTGGCGCAAAAATGTTTTTTCCCCGTGCAAAACCAATACCAAAAGCTAGTTTTCCTGCTATGATTTCATAGAAGGAAAACTGTTACAAAAGGTAATTTCTCCTGCTACGAATGTTATTGTTGAGAGTGTGATCAATGCATAAGTATATAAACATACGCTGTTGAATCACATTATTAGGAATACTTGCATGTTCTTTCAGGGGGTACATAAGGCTGCTCTGTAAGAATGAGGGTGCTTTATTTATAAATAAACTTTTGCAGGAAATAAAAGAGCGTGATTTACGGAAAATTCTTGACTTTTTACTTCAATGACACTCTTGGCATCTCTGCTTACCTCAGAGCTCTACCTCAATGCTATTTCATTGAATTAGTAATTTCTAAGGGAGGATGCCCTATCCCCCACCCCAATGTATATATAGTACGTAAGATAAGTTTTTCATCTCCTCTGGTCCGCCGACAGAAAAACCTTCTCGGGGATACTAACTGCTAAATAATGGTCAACAAAAAAAAGACTCCGGGGCGTTTTTTTTGTTTTTTTTGCAGGGGATTTACTGAACTTACTAATTTTTGACACCTACATTTGAGTTCAACTAAAGCTTTATTAGCATAGGAGAAAATGAGACATGGTCTCCGACCGAGATCCGAATTAGGATCTCTCCGTTGGGCCCGGAGTGACTTGACCACTAAGCCATCGAAGACACGGGTTCAACAGAGAGACGCTTGTTCGAATCTAGGTCAGGGACTATGTCTCTTTATCTCCTATACAAATAAAGCTCTAGTTGAGCTCAAACGTGGGTGTCAAAAATTAATAAGTTGAACAGTTTCGTTCTGAATTATAATACAATGAAAATTTATGAAACGAACCTTTTTACAGTTAAATGGAATTTAAAGTAGAAAAAATTCTGCTTTTAATATTTAATAATACAACACTCTCCTTAAAACCCATTTCCCCTCCTGCCTTCGTAAAAAGCAGAGGGGAAACTGAAAGTAAATAGCTTAAATGTTCATCGCTATGTCATCGTTAAGTCGTCAAGAGAAAGAACTCGGAAACGTCCATGCGCCACGGAACACAAGCCACTACGCCCTAAACAGCGCCGTAACTAGACTCCTGCCTGTCTGTCCAAGAAAGTTTCTACAATCAACCTCCACAGCATTATATATATGCTCGATCTAACCTCCCCTCTCACCCATTCTCCTACATTTTTTACACCTTTGGTTGTGATGGTGTGATGACATTACTTATCACTGTGAAAAAAAGTCCCCAGTGTGAAACGAGTTTCACAAAATTTTATTCCCCGATTAACAGGTTAAAGAAGATTATGTGATGCAGCCTTAGAGAAAATGACGTGTTTTGATATGCAAGGGAGGGTTGAGTTTCCACTTTCCTACGCCACTGGTTTGATGTCAATTGCCAAAACAAGAACAGGTAGCTAATAAAGATTAGCCTATGTACACAACGTGGCCATGGCAATTATTATGGAAACGAATGAAGAATTTTACCCTAGCAATAAAGGGGGGGGGATGTAACTGGAATCGCAATATTACAGTAGAAAAATAACAAAAACAAATTTGAAATGAGGGTTAAATTATGAAATCAAAATTTGATATTTGTTATGTTTGGAAAATAAAAGTGTGCAAATGTGTGTAAATATATATTCTCTGAATAAAGATCAATAAATATTTATAAAAATGTGTTCTTTTTGAAGGATTCCAATTTCTTTGCCATTAAAATTTTTTGTTTTCTCGAAAAATAAATAGTTGATGTTAAAAAAAACATCATGGGTGATAAGAGCTTTTGAAAAGTAAATTGAAAATATAAATACTTAAATTCAATAATCCACTTAAAAGAATACAAAAATAATACACATGTACATCTGTAGCAGGGTTTAACCAGCGGTCCCCTGACTCATTAAAAAAAACACAAATTGTTTCACACAAAAATGACACCCCTTGTTCCTTCTGAGTCTTAAATCTATGTATTTTATTTTATTTCATTTACATCCTCACATTTCGTAATAAATACAGTGGAAACTGGTAAAAATAAAATAACCACTTTGGTAAATTGATCACATGAATAAAGTGACCGCTTTTTATAAGAGAGACTGGTAGGGACTCAGTCAATGATGCCTATACTAAAGTCTGTTGCGTATAGTGACCACCTGCCTATGACGACCATTGCAGTTCGGTCCCAAAGGTGGCCACTTTAGTAAAGTTCTACTGTATCTTAAAATGTTATTGAAATAAAGTAAAATGCGGTCTTCCCTCAATCATGTTTTACATTAATTTTCCAGCGTATATGGGCATTAGAGGTAGTTTTATTGATCTGCAGTGCAATGGTGAATTAAAAAAATTGAACTTAAGACTCGCTGAATTCTATTCTAAATATGCTGATATGAACATCTTCCCCACTATCTGACTGCATGCTCTGAAAACAAACGATGTCACTATTTGGGAGCACTTACATTTGTAAGCAGCTCTTTTTAAGAATGAAGTTCGTGAAATTAAAAGTTAGGACCAGAATAACTGATACCTTAGAGTTGGAACATCAAAAATAAGACCCGATATTGACAGGCTTGTTAAAAATAAGTAGTGTCAAAAATCTCAAAAAATTACTTTGCCATATTAATAACTAAAAATATTGGTGGCAAATGATTTCACTTCAATATATATTTTACATTATATGTATCTTACCCAAGGGGCTGATCCATAAAATATTTTTGGGGGATGCAAAACCAATATAGCTAATTCTTAAGAAAAAAATGGTAACAAAGATGGTTCTGGGGGCACCCCCTGAATCTGCCTTTGCTTAGCCCTTATATTGCTGGTACAATAGTGTCGCCCGCGAGCCAACACGAATAAGCAAAATTAGCCATTGGACTGAAAATGGTTGAAGACCCCTAATCTATAGTAAGCATTTAAAGATTATCACTACTTAACTCTACTTAAGTTTTAAAATTATCCTTTTGGAAGCTTAGCTTCTTATTCCCTGTCTGTTCTTTGCCTTTATCTAACCTTTCCATGCTAATAGAAAATTTACACAATTAACAACAACTTTGTCTTTACCTTCCATGTCTAGCAACAGTAACTGCAGAAATTTTCATGGTGGGGAGGGGGGCAAACATTTCCTTTGTTTTAGTAAATAGAATGGTGGACTCTAATAAAACTCAAGCTATGGGGTGGGAGACCCCATACTGTCTGCCGATCGTATTGTTTGAATTTCGGCGAAGTTCTTAGCTAAGAGAATTCTAACATTTCGGTGCAGTCCGGTGTAATTTTACAGAAACTGTTAAGTTTGGCGCAGCTGTTCCATCCCTGATTTAATACATTTTCAGTCATTCGGTTTGAAAAATTTTGTTTTTCATTACTTTTGTTTAATCCATAATGGACAATTCACAGTGCGGATAACCAAAATGAAAGACGAGAAAATTTTCCGAACGTGGAGGCTAAATATTAAACATGAATTTCAAGTATACTTCTTGACTTCTCCGAATCGCTAAAAATTCAAGTACGTTTCCAGACGCATAGTGGGGCCATTGCACCAAAACGTCGGAAAAAATTAATAACTTTTGAACACCTCAATATATTTGAGCAAAATCAACTTTATTTGTTACCGAGTGAAGCGTACTTGATTTTGCGGTACAAAAATTATGAGCGCCCTTAAAAACTGGGCGCCTGACTATTTTCAATTAGAATGTATGTCATGTTTGATATTATTTTAAAGGGTTTTTTTTTTCCTGAAAACAATGATGTCGCAATTTTGAAAACAATCCGATTTTATCGAAAGTTACAAGCGATCAAATTATTGAACTTTTGGTTCTTGACAAGATTTTGTCACGACCGTGGATAACTTATTTTATAACCACTCTGTATAATCTTTTCTTCACAAAATCGCTTGCATATGGTCTAGCTAAGCTACTTGCCAAATTTGGAGACATTTGCGTTCTTAGATCAAGCTACAGGTTGATTCAAAATACGAAGACTTAAATTATGGGCACCCTATATAAAATGGAATATTTCAATTCGATATGGTGAGTTTTGTTTGGAGTCAGGATCAAGCATGGATACATTCTGTGTAAGGCTGTTCCTGACATTTTTCAAAAGTTTTTGGCCGTAATGATAAATTAACTTTATAAAATACTATTAATCATAGCATAATAAACAAAATTAAAAAATGATGCACTAACCTGTGGGTAAGGACACCATATTAAAAGTAGTTGAATATCAATAAGTACGAAAAAGTACTTCGAAGGAACACATCACTATCATTTTCGCCTCTTTGCAGACATAACGTGAAATCGTGCTAGAATAGACAAGTTTACACCACTTTTGTAGGGGGTGTCATTAATTCCCCACCCCCTCCCTATGCCATATCTTACGCATACACTATTCAACTCTCAATTCCAAATGGTTTTTGCCACATATTGTTAACTTCTTTTTTGAGGTTTTTGCCAGCAATTAGTGACCCACTGTGCCCGGCTGCACACTCTGATTTAGGTGTTTGGTACGTGTGCTGTATCATATGTGAGACGCAGGGTAGGTGAAGAATACCATCCATAGTGCATAGTGTCCATTGTGGAACACTGAGAAGGCAGTATAATGATATGGGTTTGAATGGTGGCCGACGGTATCGGCGAAATGTTCATCTGTGAAGGACACATGGATTACTATATGGACCATAGGCTAATAACTAAATGTTATTGTGAAATTGAGGAGAGCAAATGTTAAATCGAGGAAAAATATAACACTGGGCTCAATGTTACTTAGTTCGTACCAATAAAAACATTCATTAAATTGAGTAAATAGTTAAATTGGATATCATTAAATCAAAGTTAGACTGCGTATAAACTATATTTACATGAATCAGCTTCAAAACTGTAAGTCATATTATTCACATCTTCTAACTTTAATGAAATGTAAACAGTATATTCAGCTATTATTCTTATTTATTTATTTTAAAAAATAATGTGTAGCATATATTTACAAGTGACAAACATTTCAACCAAAATAATATACCGGGTGAGTTTTTTAACTTGAGACATCGAAATATCTTAAGAAATTCGCATCATATGAAAAAAATGTTATAACCAACTCGTCATATTTTCAATGGGACAATCCAACCCCATAAAATTTAGTTCCCCCACCTTCCCCTAGAGCAGCATTTTTCAAAGTGTGGTCTGCGGCGGCTTATAAAGTGGTCCGCAGGATCATTACCAAATTTCAGAAAAAAATTAACTAGAAATTGCCGGCGTAGCTAGTAACAATGGCATAAACATAAAGAAAAATCATTTAGTGAATGTAACTTTTCTAGTTTTCATTAATGAAAATTCTCGAATATTATAATGTACATCTAGTTGTTGAGCAAGTAGTTTTTAATAATTTTAAGTTTCGAAAACGACCATTCTGCAGATTTTACAAATACCACTAGTGACCAAAGAATACGAAGTAATTAAGTTGTTTGAATAAATATACTGAATTACCTAATAATATACATGGTTTTTAAAACTAGAAATAAATGGTTGACAGTGTAAAATTTCTTCGCATAAATGGAACTCCAACTAAAACCTTAAAGATATGTTACCAAACCCACCAGAATTTTTGGATAATTATCTGTGTATGGAAATTCGAGAGAAAATTTCTCTTATATAATCAATTTCTTTAAAGATTATTAAAAAAAATTGTCTGAATAAAATATTAAAAAAATATATGAAGTATTTTATATGTTTGCCGATTTTTTTTAATCTAACATCCCTGTGTTTGACGCAGTGTCTTAACAATTCAAAAATTATAGGGACCTCAAGTAGCTTGAGCAACTCAAATAGTTTTAAAAAGAATATAATGTCATTCAGCGTTAAAGAAAAACAAAAAGGGGGGCCAAAGACTCCTGTTACAGCAGAGGGCGGATCCAGGGGAGGGTGTAAAGGGCAGGCTCTTTTTCGAGAATGGCACATTTTCGTTTATATTATTTAATCAAATTCTATTTATATTGCTTTAAAAGTTTTGCTCTAACTGTGATTACCTCTTGTAACTGATTGTATCCATCTGAAAAAAGTTTGATTTGATATTTAGTGCTAACCGTGTTTTGTGTTCACGGCAATGTATAAATTTAGTACCAGGCTATCAAGTTTAAAGTGAGAAGCGCCTGGGCACAGCGGTTTTTTATCCATCCTAATTTCATCGATCAGCCTCCTCAAATGCGACGGAAGGTCGAGGAATGGGATGGATGAAGGCAGGAATTTATGATTTTATATGCATTATTTTAAAATATATTAACCAAAATGTTTTCCCTATGTGTGGGGGTAGGGGGTGAGGACTGTTTCACACGTAATTTTTAAGAATTTCAAATTAAGTCAAAAATGAGGAGACACTTTCTCAGGGAGAATTGATCGAAACTCGACGTCCTTTCTTGGCACAGAATGACCATCGTTGCCCTTGAGCCATAAAAATACAACTAACCAACCAAACACTGGAATTCAACAATTGATTGTAATTAAAAAAAAGCTGTCACTATTTAAAATTTGTCACACCTAAAAATGTTGTGCCCTGAGCATTTGTCCATTTATAATTCTGGGCTAGTTGGTATCATGTATGTACAAAGGAGCAAAAATTTTTTTATGGCTAATATGCATGATGTATGCAAAGCTACTGTAAAAAATTCTCACTGTCATTGCATCCGTTATAGGTAATTTTTTTTATTGGTGTAGTTTCTTAAATGAGGGAATATATTTAAAAACAAAATTGCTTAATATTTCTCAATTTGAACTGATATTATATTTATGAATAAAAATCTTCTGTTTGTAAATAGCCGTCAAAATTTGAAGCAAGATCGTGATGCCATGTTCAATCTTTTTACATCCTTCGGATGAATAACTGTATTCGCATTAGCTGTATTTCAATAAAATGGGTAATGCACAAATAAAAAAAAATTGCTATATAATTTTAATGTGCCGTTTTCCACGAATTAGTCGAGTTTTATTTGCTTTTAATAATTAAGGTGTGTTAAGTGCCAAGATATGAAATAAATGTTATTTATTTATTTATTTTTAAATAAGGAAAATGATCTGTATGCATCTTCTGAACTATGGCGTGAAAATATTGCTAGAACTGCAAAGTTTCTAGTCTGGTTGTTTGAACGAATGCCACAATTTCCCTTCAAAGTAGGACAATTTTTTTATCCCAAATAAATTAATATATATAATAAGCCCTCTGAACGCCCACGTCTCTTAATAATCACTTTCTCTCAAAATGGATTTTTCCCCATATTGAGCTTGTTTTACCTAATTCAAATGTATACTTTACATACAAAAGGTTAAACACTGGTAAAATAGCAATGAAAAAGATCACCCAAGCTTTCGGACGCGTCAACAGCAGTCCTTCATCAGGAGTAATGACGATGTTATGTTTCTGTCTCTTTTTATACTTGAAATTTCTGGAAAACCCTTCATCAGAGTAGTCCCGCAGAATGGAAAAACCCAGTGGGAACCAATGGGAGGCCTCCAATAGAAATCATGGAAGAACCCCAATAGGGACCAATGAGAAACCCATACTGCGGGCTACCTAATGTTGGGAAAATCCCATATATTTCAGAGTAAAAGTTGTTTGTAAGTTTCTGGAAGTGGTTGTGATGTATTAATGGCTTTCCCATGTAGTTTGTAAGTTTCTCAAGATTCTAAGAAGAGTCTACTATTCTTGTTTGTGATGTGCCGGTGTAGTATTTTTGTTGAGTCCCAGTCGGGTTCGTGTCCGTGTTGTAAAGCGTGTTCTGCCAGACGTGAGGCTATGTCTCCTTTCGCGAGTGCTTGTTTGTGTTCTTTTCTTCTTGTTTTGATCATTCTTTTTGTTTGTCCTATGTAATGTTTGTTGCAGTCTTTGCATGGTATTTGGTATATTATCCCTTTCACATTTAAAGTTAAACCTCTTGTAAATTCAGCCCTTGGACACAGCATTGCACATAACACAAGTCTTAAATTTCTTTTTGCTAGAAATTCTCTCTGTCCCCGCGTACTCGCTCAGCTTCAAAATAAAATATCCTTTCTTACTTCCCTTCTAAATACTAAACTTGATTTTCTTACCATGCTCCTAGTTAAATCCGCTACACGATCACAAGAATCTAAAATCCAAGAACATATTCGTCTTACTCATTCACGTAAACTTAACAACCTTAGACCTTCTATTTCAAAACTCCTTGCAAAAAAACTGGATACTAAACCTTTCAAATAAAAGTCTCACACTACAACAGCAATTTGTGCTATCTCTCGGCCTAAATTTCTCACCTGCTCCACTTAAAATTCCTACACCACAGATTCTCGCTTCTATAGAAAATGCCCTATAAAATACTCACACCGACGACCGTGTTGCAGCCGATATCCGCTGCAGGGTGGTGGGACTCCTTCGGCATCAAAAAACTTCTCGGCGACAACCTAACGCCTATGCAAAGGGTTGCCCTCCGGGAGCTACGGAACGACAAGGACCTTGTCATGCTGCCAGCTGATAAAGGCCGTACTACAGTCGTCTTAAATCGTCCAGACTATTTACATAAATTTTCTACACTCTTATCTGATACAAATACATACACCCGCATCATAAAAGGCCCTACACAAACAATTCAATCCAAAATGAACTCTCTCCTTCTAAAACTCTATAAATCTAAAAAACTTACATTTAATCTCTACGACTCTTTAAAATGCACTTCCGGCCGCTTACCATTCTTCTACGGATTACCTAAAATTCATAAACAAAATATTCCTCTCAGACCAATAGTTAGTTTTTGCAGCTCTCCTACATATAACCTATCAAAATATCTTGCACGTCCGCAAGGACAACAATGGTCATTCTGCACCCATCAAAGTGAATCACAAAATGCATGTTAGATGAAACGTCATTGAAACTGGTTTCCTCATTGCCTCTGTCAAACGATACCATGTCAGCAGATTAAAGTTATGGCGATGAACGTAAAGACTGAGCTGACGTCCCTTCTTAAAACGACAGAATTTGCATTTAAAATGGAGGAATCCACCGATGTTGCTGGACTGTCAGTGCTACTTGTGTTCGTCCAGTATAAACACGAGGTATCAGTTAAGGAAGACCTTCTTTTGTGTGAGTCCTTAACAAGTAGTACCATAGAGGCTGGAATATTTAAAATATTAGATGATTTCTTTTACAGAAAACGAAATACCGTGGGAAAATTGCATCAACATTTGCACGGATGGTGTAAAGTTATGGTGGAAATAACTACTGGTGCTACTGCATGAATCAAAGAATTTGCCACCAATTGTACAAGTCGTCATTACATTTTACATTGTATTTATCATTGTGTAAGTTTACTGGCAGGCATTGGCCGTGAAAACAATACTAATGGCTCTGAAATCTGACTTTAATGAAGCAGTGAAAATAATAAATTTCGTTAAATCACAGCCTATCAACATGAGATTGTTTCAAGCAATGTGCAGCGATATGTTTAGCTCCCACAAATCTCTGCTTCTTCATACTGAAGTTAGGTGGCTTTCTAGAGGCAAATCATCAATGCGGTTGTTTAAATTGAAAGAGGAAATGACTGTTGTTTTTTACTCATCACACAATTTGAATGGGTTGAAAAATAGGCTAACTGAAAAAGGATGACCATATAGGCTGGCATACTTAATCAACATATTTTCGAAATACATTCACGAAAACTTTCACGGCACTTATTAATATACATCATAGAGTTTCAAGGATATTAAACACCCGTTTAACACATATGTTTAATAAACAGAAGCGGCGGAAACCCTGCAAAGCTCATTTCAATGTTTTATGACATAAGACATTGAAAATAATTCAACTGAACTATGCTTATGCACGCATAGTTTGCCCCCATTGTCTTAAAAAGAAAAACTAAGCAAAGTTCCAACCCCCATCCCTCCTAAGTTGCTTATATAATAGTTTAATACCCCCTTGTGTAAATAATGAATTTCTAAATTTTTAAGGTTTACATGATAGGATTTGGGGCTATGTCACATAGTTTTAGATTTTAAAGGACTCTGTGACCAAAAAAGTTTAAGAAACGCTGGTTTAAACCATAACTGGTCAAAGCTCTTTCTATTCTTTTATCTAGTTTCACATATTTCTTAACTCTGCCTTTCCCTTGGAGATTAAGTCCTTTTGTATAAAAATGAAGTGAATTCTGTGACATCTTTCAAGCACTTGATCAATATTAGATGAGACTTGCTGATAATGTTATTCAATTTGTGGTGCCACCCTTCAACCACGTTGTTAGTCCTATGCCTTTTTTTGTATCAGGTCCACATATCTTTGAATATACTCAGATTTTCTATCCACTATTTGATGAAACAATCACGAATTTGCCCAGGTTACCAGATGTAGGGGAATCCTCCATTACACTTACCAACCATCATCTATATCTTTGACTGAAACATGTGCTAAAGAAGATGACATTCACAAATGCTTTCTCACTTCCTCATTCCAAAAGAACCAATTTCGTTACAATTGCCAAAAAAGACATCGAATATGTCACAACTTACTTGACGTTACATGCACATTAAACTAAAATTTAGGAAACATTTTCCGTATTTTTTAAACTGTAACGTTCAGAAAATATCAAAAACTATTTTGAATCATAATTATGTTATGAAGCAGATCCTTTACTTTCAGGTTTTGTTGAATAGGTATTCAAATAAACACTTAAAATAGAGATACATTTCACTAAATCGCCAAGCTGTGATTCTCTGAAAACATATTCGCTTCATCCCCATTCTGCTTTTTTCCTCCCCTTTGTATGCAAATGAGAGTTTTTAACTTGGGGATATCAACAAATGGGCCATAATAATCGGTCTTAAGGACCGTGGGAACCCTGTTCTTTATATGAGATAAAGGCCATTTCTTATTAAATCTATCAACTACATTTTAAAGTACAACAGAGCACATTCTTATTCTGAGAACTTTAGCAGGATAATTTGTTCACTAATCAAAAATAAATTTCAAAATGTTAAAAGACTACCTGCTTGGCTTTATTATTAACATTAATTTTAAAATGCAAATAGTTTCAAAGCATATTTTAATAAACTTATTATACAGAAAAAATACAAATAACTAACATTAAGAACAATGTAGTTCCTGAACTTGAATGGTTAAACACTATAAATAAAATAAAACACATAGCATACATACCAGAGAAATTACTTTGAATTGACCCGTATTGGTTGGTTCCGCCAGTTTCTAGTGATATTATTTCACTGGGTGCTCGATCTAGAAAATAAACACTCGTTTTCTAAAAAACAAAATTTAATGCAAATATGTGGAAATCAATTGTTTTTTAATGTCTTATGTTTTGAACTTACCCTCCAGTTTAAAATGCTCCTGAGGATGTCTCCTATAAGGGGGTGGGGGAGAATCTAGAAGAGAAATTATTTTTCAGAAAACATTAAATATAACAAATACATTGAATCTGATTATAAGATAATTCTGGCAAATGAAACGATAATTTATGAATGAACTTCATTGTACTTTGAGCATAAGTAAAATGGAAGTTTACTAAAAATTTTACTCACAGCACATTTTCCATTTTAATGATTATGAAGTAATTAATTTTAAAAAGCATAATTCTTGGAATAACATCCAGACATAAATACAATTTTCACGCAAATTAAAATGAAGCTATATTTATGTGCATATGGGGGATTTCTAACATTTCTTAGGCATGTTACATTGTCAACATTTTGTTCTACAAATTTAATGTTCTAAATCAGTAGTAGCAAATGGTGGCCTAAGATATTATTTTGCAATGCCTGCTGTAAGACTAACAAAAGACATTTTTAATTATTAGTTTTGCAAATGAACTTCCTGATACATATAAATTTTCATACTATTTTCTCACAGGGTACAGTACAGTCTTGCTAACTTGTGAGAAATTTCTCATGGATGAGGGAAATTTTGTTAAAATTTTAACATTGTGGGAGAAAAAAGGGAAAAAATAACAAAAGCTACAAAACCGTTGGAAATTCCAGTGTCTACGAAAAGACAGAAAAAATTTCCCTCATTTTTTTTTAAATAAATGCACGCACACACATAATTAGAAAATCAAAGAAGTAAACTAACTATAAATTTAACGCAGTTTATTTTGTTTCTTTTTTTTTTATAGTGATGATTAACCATTGGTGAAGTGGAGGTGTACGTAAAAAAAGTAATTTTGTGTTAAGAAATGGTTTGTTTGGTTATATTGAACTTCCTTTGAATAGTTGTATATCACTGCATAATAATCTCACCCTCTGATCACCAAGGGCCTAAACTTCATTCCTGCTTATCACAATATTTTGAAAGCTGTGAAAATAATTTTTTCTAAGCAAAACATCTGACACGGATTAAGGCGAGAGTATTTTTTAAAATCATCTTATTTTTACATCTCAACTAATGCAAGCTTATCCTATTCAACAGGTTGCTTTGAATATAGTAGCAGTAATTCACTCGTCATTCCAATCAAAAGATGTCAGTCGCTACACTTTTCCAATCAAAAGATGTCAGTCGCTACACTTTTCCAATCAAAAACAATCATTTGAAGCTACACAAAAAGTAGATCTGTATTGGGCATAATTGGAGCAACAATTTTCTAAATGAATATACATCTTATTAATTTGTTCAATGAAATAAATACACATATAATTGAAGTAGACGTTAAAAGGGGATATGTTGCAAAATCAATATTTTGAAAAAAAAAACTAAATTTATTAAAAATAAAGAACCTTTGTTTTACATTTATTGGTCACAATATAGTTGTAGAAATTGTACGATACAATTTTTGCACTGTTTTACATCGAAAGATGCATGTAGGTATCTAAATATAAGAACATATGAAACTTATTTTCTAAAAAAAAAAAAAGGGAAATCTCGAGGTGGAATTTTTTGTGCCTCCTTTGAGGGAAATTTCCTTCCACAGGGGTTATAGCACATCTTAAATACAATCTAAACTAACGTTAAATATTATGGATTGAGTGAAGTTAGAAGAATTGCATCTATGTTTAGAAAGAACCATGTATATACGTGAAAGGCTTTTTTCTATTATGGAGGCAGTGAAATTGTGGTAAAGGAACCAATTAACTGATAACTACCTTCAGAGCCTGTTAAAAACATCAATAATGTCATTGAAAATTAATTTTTTAAAATTTGTTACTTCTCCTGAATGCTCACATCGTTTTGATTAACTTGTATTCAATTTTAGTACCTTCAATATTTTACGTCAAAACTGTTTCAAAATAGCATTTTGAATTTCCAGGGATTGAACGGCTAAAGAAGCAATTTGGAGCAGCTAAATTATTAATTTGGAACAGCAAAATTGCCAATTTGAAGCAGTTGGGAGCAGCAAAATTGCTAATTTGGAGTAGGAAGATTATTAATTTGGAGTAGTTTCGGCAAAAAGTAAAATTTAAATTCATAGCAGATAATTCTCTTAAATATACTGTTTGCCACCCAGTAGTCATGTCACTGCTTAGCACAGGCAGCACCCATTGGAGAGGAGAGCTCAAAGCAGTTAATAAAGTTTAACTAAATACACAACGCGACAGTTCCTATGAAAATGCAAAAATTAAAATAAAACTCGAATTAGTCTTACATCATTTCTTAAAATGTTTTGGCCACAGGTCCCTTTCCAATCCCAAATTATGCTGCAGACTCCCCCCTCCAAGTTTTCATTGAAGAATTGCTTTGTTAGCCATAATGGTGCCAAAGGGGGCCCCAGCTTGCCTCCTGACTTTTTCTTTGCGAAAGAAATAAAAATTTTTTTTTTTGCCCCACCCCCTCAATTTAGAAATATGCTGTGGTTCAGCATTAACGCAAACAGTGGCACAGCCAGAAAAATTTCTGGGGGTTTCTTCAGTTATGGGAAAGAGGTCCAGCCAATTTTCCTCATTGTAATATATAAGTAAATGGCGATTTTCTCAAAAAATCCTTCTGGGGGGTTAAATCACCCTGGTTGTGCCACTGAGTATAATTAAGAGTGACAAAAGGGGCCCGGCTTTCCCCAGAATCAAAAAATTTTCCAGAAATTCTTATTCATTTTATACTAAAAAATTTAGGGCAAACCTGGGCCCATCCACTAAAAAGCGCTAGCCCTGAAATCGACCAATGCAGTGGTTCTTAACCTTTGTAAGACTGCGGCCCAGTAAATTCCTTGCTTATAGGACGAGGGCCTGGTCCCAATAAATTTGCCTTTAAATAATTTTTGTAATTAATTAATTAATTGAATTATTTTATTAATTTAATTTAAATTAACTTTTAATTTTTTTTAAAGTCCACACATTAAACTGACACAAGTATTAATTAATTATGGAATAATTATCCAGAGTATTAATAAACTTAATCATCATCATCATATTCAACCATTATCTATCCACTGCTGGATGAAGGTCTCTCCAAATGCTTTCCACACAAGTCTATCCTGAGCAATTCGATTTCAAGTACGCTTATTATGGTATGGCAAGTTCACAAATATAAAATTGTATTTAAATTAGTTATCAACGACTGGACTAATGAAATCTTGTAGCATATTGAAGTTTCCATGAGCATAGGCGGTTATATGGGCCTATGGAGCCCGAGCGTCGCCCCTCCCGATTATTTGAAATAAATTGCGATTTTACATATATTATAATGTATAAATATACATAAAATGTGCTTGAACCCCCTCCCCCCAATAATTTTGAAAACTCTACACTAATACCCACAGGCCTAAAAGAAATATTTATGTTGATGAAAAATACTTTGAAAACTAGAATAACAAATTATAGAACCTTTCGCAGCCTGGCAGTTGAGAATCTCTGAACTAACGATCATAACTAAAACTTGAACAAATTTAATGTGCCCACTATCAAGAGAAATACATGAAAACTTGTAAATTTTTGATATGAGGTGAACTTTAAAACTTTTCTTTAATCTTCTTGGGAGGGAAGGAAAGGAAAACTTGAGCGGAATATTAACACTGCTGTAAAAGAACCTCCTTGAAACAAGTGCATACCGAACTCCTTGCACAGTAACATTATTCTTTATCTTCCCCATCTGGCAACAGTGTTTACAGGAATTTTCCCCGGGTGGTGGTGAGGGGTGGCAAATAACGTTTGTTTCTTTTTAGTAAGTGTAGTGGGTGGGTGGACTCATGGTTACGTGCCGCTAGCGACCGTGCCGCCAGGGACCAAGCTAAAATCATGCCAGTAGCGACCCTTTCGGTACCACTATTGTGTTTTTTCAGTAGAGAAAAACTGATAAAATGAAATAGAATAATTTGCCGAGATTGTGCGTCTGTTCCCCATGCCAACCGTCACCAAATTTGTAATGCAGTTGCCAAGCTAATAATGGTAAAACTGTAATAACGAGAAGGTTTTCTAATATTTTATATAATACAGACGAAGCAAATTTTCGACCAGAGTATTATACACTACATACTCTATTCCAACCAATTTATAAGTATTTTTCTTTATGTAATTTTCCCACTGTCTCTGTTAAATATCTGTTTTATATTAATTACCTAAGTTATGAGGGTGTTTTGAATTATTGAGGTAGAATGAAATTATATATAATGTATATATTTCTAACAATATTTTTAAATTCTTAAAAAATGAAAATAATTGTTGATTATTCCTTACTTTGATAGAAACATTTTTTCTTCTAATTCAAAACTAGCTATGTATTAATTATATTCGAGGATCGTCTGATCACATGAAAACTTACGCAAAAGGGTTCCGTTATTTTGAGTTTGGACTAGAAGACATTAACACTTATTTATGAAAAATCTGATGATGTGCTATGTCGGAAAATCGAAAAATTCGGATTTTAGGGAATAAAATATAAAGTTCCTTTCCTTGCCCTGCGGTGGCGCAGTGTGGTAACGCGTTCTCCTATTGCGCGGCTAATCCGGGTTCGACTCCCAGCAGTGCAAAAAGAACGCTTACTCAGAGATCTCATAAAGATCGCACTGCTCACTGTAGTCCGGGGTTTGGTTCCCTAGGCCTTAAGAGGTTCGGATTCCTCGGAAAACAGTAGGTCCCGGCGCAGCATGACCACTGTAGTCTTTGAGCCGTAAAACCAAAAAACAAACAATCCTTTTCCAGCTCTTTATTGTATCCCCGGATGATATAGATGGAAGTGATTTATTAAAATATATACATGTATTTTTAAATACTTACCTTTAAGTAGTGTTTTTCTATAACTATAGGTTATGTAATATAGCAGTGAAAAATAAAATCTACTTTGTCATTTATATGGCAGTTTTAACGTGAAAAAAAGTAAATAGTATCCAAGCAGCCATTTAGATTATGAACATATAACCTCAATCTTTACAATACTGCACTGATTGGCTAAGTGGAACTTTTGTTCCAATCAACCCCAGTATCGATTTTAGGCTATAAAATGTAAGACTGGAAGATCAAATTGTTGTATTGTTTCAGTGCAAATTATTTGGCACAATTTTATACACATATTATACACATATTCTGCTAAGAGATCAAATGTGTTTTTCAAATCTTTATTGTGCAAATATGTTAAACAAACCTTCGTTGTTTTTAAAGGGCAAATTATATGTATCATTTATCTTTTCTGAGTGTCTTATATTAATACATATTACCAATGATCTGAATTTTCAGATTTTCCGACACAGCACATCCATCAAATTTTCATAATCAAAGTGTTATGTCTTCTGAAGGTCAAATAAAATAGCAGAGCTTTTGCATGAATTTTCATGTCAGTCTGGCCATATATTTGGCCATAGCTGAACGAAAAATGTTTCTATCAAAGTAAGGAATAATCAACAATTATATTTTTTAACAATTTAAAAATGTTGTTAGAAATATATATATAAATTCATTCTCCCTTGATAACTCGAATCACCTGCCTAACTTAGAAAATAAATATAAAACAGATATTAAACAGACAGAGGGAAAATTACAAAAAGAAAAATACTTATAAATCGGTTGGAATAGAATACGTAGTGTATAACGCTGTGGCCAAAATTATACAAAATATCAGAAAACCCACTCGTTATTACAAAAGCTTAGTTCGTTACGAGCTTGGCAAGTGCATTACTAATTTGGCAACGATTGGTGCAGGGAAAAGAAATGCAATCTCAGCGAATTATTTTACTTCCCTTTATAAATTTTTCTCTTTTGAAAAAACACATATTGAAAGGGTCGCTACTGGCACGATTTTAGCTTGGTGACTAGCAGCACGACACCAGACTCGTGCCTGGCATGACCATATAGGCAAACTAGACAGCTGCCTAGGGCGGCACCATGTCAGATTTTTTTTAAGATACTTAATATTGTAGAATGATTCAGATAAACTTGGTCGGCAATAAATAAATGGAACTGAATGGATTATTTCGATTGAATGTCTTCAACAATATTAATTCTTCCTTATATTTATCTTTGATACATTTTTTTTCTATACTCTCAAATTCTTGCTTTTTTACATTAATAAATTTTCCTCTATTCAATTTATGGAATGTTGCATAACATTCTCCCATTACCGTTGCCTCCCTAGAATCCTGGCGGACACTTTTTCTTTTTGATACCTTTGTGCACTATTACAAACATGAGAATTACAATTTTCTCCTTTAACAGTAAAATTTCAGACTTTTTTTTTAAATGATTTACTATATACTTCGTAATAATTTAATACATACTTCGTTTTAACCAGAACTACAGTGTCGGCAGAATGTGCCACATTTTTCCCTTTTTGATCATTACAAGATGTATTGGGGTCGATTTTTGGGGAGGGGATGCACACATCGTTTGCCTATGGCGGCATATTTCTTGCATCAGCCCTAGGTGGACTCCAATAGAACCCGAAAGTCGGGGGAGAGCATCTCCCTGCAGGTAAAATCACAAATTTCCTGCTTTATGTACAGGGTTATTATATAAAATCCATGCACATAAAGTTTTGTGATTCTATTGTTCAGTTACACCCATAGAAACTTATTTTGAGTGCCTAGGAAGCATGCAGCAGGCATTCAACGAAGCGCAGTATGGTTGGGCAGCTGGCAAGGTGCACATGCCAAGGGCTTGTCTTTACCATATAACAAAGAAAGTGATTGGCTGGCTTTGTATTGGCGGTGTTCAGTTATTCGTATTATCTGCAAAATTTACCACTTATTCATGAAACCGTATTTGGCGGCAATTCACGATTGTTGCTTTGGTGCAAAAAGTGACTTGGTGGCCGCCATTTCCATGCAAAATTAAACTTCAGATAGGAACTTTTGGCGCAAAAGATTCTTCTACTTTTTGGAGCAGACAGGCACGATTTTGACGAACGAATAAGTCCTGCACCCACCCAAATGTTGTAAACTAATTGTAGGCCAGAAATTTGTCGTGGAAGTGGGTGGGGTTTCAATACAATTTATTTTTCAGGTATATTAAAACATTACAATTCTTAACATTTAATATAACTAGATTTAAACTAATGAAATATACCTGAGGGATGACTAGAAAAAAAGCTGGAAATTTCCAGCTTGACGCGTCCCAGTCACCCCTAAAAAGTTAATATGACATAAAATTTATAGTAATTTAAAATTCTGAAAAAAAAAAAAAAAACTAACTCTCAGCGATGTAACAGAGAATTTGCTTGCTCCTCCTTGTGTTTTAAGAAAAAGTTCATCCGAAAGGAGATTCCACATCCTAGGAGCCACTGATTCATGATTAAATAAATAATGTGAAGTGGCCTGTAGCAGAAGATATGGTCCAACTGCTCAAGATGGATAGTGTACAGAACAGAGGTAAAGATGAACAATGTCATTGTAAAAGCCAAGGTTAATTCGGAGAAACATTAACATTGTCATTCTTAATTGAGAAAGTTTAGAAAAAAGTAGGATATAAAACAAAAACTAAAGATTATAAAGATTAATTGTAAGTTGGAATTCATTATCTAAAGAACATGATATTGTATTTTTTCGATTTTACAAATATTAGCGTGAGTAGTTTCGGCCCAGATGTTACAACAGAAGTTAAATGAGAGTGAATAAGAGAAAGGTATATCCTCAAATGGTTTGTAATGGAAGGAAGAGTTGTGTTCTCCTAAGAATACCCAATGCTCAAGCTATTCTTGACATTACTGCACCATATTGTGCAGTTGAAGATAGCTTATAATGTACTATTATGCCTAAAAATTTATGAGTAGTGGAAAATGGAACTAAATGATTGCCAAGAGTGATAGAAGAACAGAGTACAGGTAAATGCTAATTATGGAATAGTGTACAGTGTGTTTTGGAGGCATTAACACTAAGTTTGTTGGAAAAGAATCAGCTAAAAACCAGAGAAGTTTGGGTTTGCACGTCTACAATTAAATTATCAAGGCAAGAGTGAGAAACAGTAAAACAAGTATCATCTGCAAATATAGTGGGGGTGCCTATAGCAAATGTCTGATAAATATCATTAATGCAGATTAAAAATAAAAAAGGACCCAATGTAGATCCATGGGGAACCCTCAATGAATTAGAAACAATAGCAGAATTAACACCACTACAACAAACAAATTGTTTTTGATCTGTTAGAAAGTAAATAAATCAAAACTAGGACCTCTGATACCAAAATAGTTAAGTTTATAGAGAAGAATATCATGATGTATGGTATAAACAGTTTTAAAAATATCCAAGAAAATAGCCATTGAAAACAAATGAGCATTAAGAGTTCTCCGAGTTGAATCAAGAAAGTGCAGAAGTGCAAGCTCTGTAGATTTTTTCTCATGAAAACCAAATTGAGATGGGTGAATCAGATGGTATTTAAGAACAAAAGATGGTAGTTTTTTAAATATCAATGTCTCAAAGAGTTTAGGGAAGACAGAAACAACTGAAATAGGACGATAGTTGGAAG
>QLNU02003209.1:5415-26912 GCA_006491805.2 Dysdera silvatica | reverse complement strand
TTTAACTTTTCCTTGATTTTTAGGGACAATTTCAACTTTCCTGACATTTCCAGTTGCATGGAAATCCTACAAATTTCAAGGAGATAATCATTGAACTCAATATTAAAATTAAACGAAACGACTAATTTTAAACCATTTTATCACTGTTAAAACGAGCATACGAATCAGCAGTATGTAAAATTTCAAGATGACTTGAAAGGCAACAATACGTTTGCACCTAATTTAGGATGTTTTACAAAATTACCAGTCTAGACATACAACTTCTTTCTGGTCTTAATCACAATATCAAATATAGCCAATTCTGCCATAATGAAATGTAGTACATTATCATCTCATGTTTGGAAATGTATTTTTTAGTGCATGGATATTTTTAACAGTTGCATAAACTTAAATGACAGCACTTTAGTACATTAACATCTTCAAATGAAAAACTTTATCTTGGATAGTAATAAGCGCTTTTAGAAATGGTTAGATATTTATATAAAGCATTGACAGTTAATGAACGAGTCTTTCTGAATTACGTAGTGGCACTGGTCGAATCGTGAATAATACTACTCTAGCTTGATGACATCTACAAGATGACGCACTTTTTCTTTCGTCTTCCTGGTTTCCTTGGGCCATTGCTAGTCTTGCTTTCTGAAAACTTCCGACTTCGTATTTCCCTCATTAAATCGAAAAACACCTGTAATATTAGTTAACAATAAAATTGATGCAACATTAGAATATTTCTGAAATAATAAACTATATTCAATTAACCAAGTGCAGTAACCTCTCTTATTAACATGATTCCTATCAGGCCTGTAGCCAGGATGAATATAAGTGGGGCATGGCAAAGGGCCTATTAATACATGGGACCTGGGATCGTTTATATATATTGCCCATTTTGGGCAAAAATAAGACTTTAAGGACTGAAAATTGTTTTCTAAAAGCTAAGATCTTTTAAGGACCCCACATAAAACCTGTTCTAATAATAATAAATAAATAGATTTTATTTATCACAAGAGATACAGAAGGAAAAATTGTGGAAACCCTTTGAAAAAAGATTATTTTAGAGGTTTGATGGCTAATAACACCACTTTTTTTTGTACCAATACTATAAAATTATATATCATTGGAAAGGTAATTTAATCAAGATTGTAATGCAATAACATTTATGAATCGTATTTTAATAGAACAGCATTCATAAAGAAGAAAGGTGATATACATAGAAAAAATGAGATATACAAAAATGTTCACCATACCAGTTAATACTTAGTTGGGTAACCTTTAGCCTTAATTACGGCCTTACAACGCTTTCCCATGGAGTGAACCAAGTGCTTTAGTTCTGCAGCTGTTATAATATGAAACCAAGATTGAATTATTGCTTCTGTTAATTGTGTTTTATTGCTGGGTTGCTTCCGACTAACAAGCTTCTTTAGCCGGCTCCATAGATTTTCGATGGGGTTAAGGTCTGGGCTATTTCCAGGCCATTCCAGCAGTTGAATATGATGATCTTGAAACCATTTTTTGCACACACGAGCAACATGACATGGAGCTGAATCCTGTTGAAATATAAATGCTTCATTATCTTGGAAAAGATCACATGCAGAAGGCTGCAGCTTGGGCTCAAGTATTTCATTTATGTATCTTTGGGCATTTATATTCCCATTGATCATGCAAATTCTGCCCACACCTCTTGATGTTATACAACCCCAAATCATAACACTAACTGGGTACTATGCAGGGTAATAACTCAGGATGGAAATCTTCTCCTGTACCTTTCTCCATACGATTTAATGTTTCATCACTACCAAACAGTGAGATTTTGGTCTCATCACTCCAAATTACACTGTCCCATTGTTCCGTTGTCCAGTTAACATGGGTTTTAGCCCAGTTTAATCTTTTCAACCTCTGTTTGACAGACAAAAATGGCTTTTTTCGTGGAATTCTTGCATTTAGACCACATTCATGCAGTCTGCGCCGAACAGTCCTTGCACTTAACTTCACATTGCATTGCGCCATTTCACCTTGTATACACAGAGATGATTTTTTCCTGTCACCTAGGCACTGTCTTTTAATTCTTCTATCATCACTTGCTGTTGTGCACCTTTTTCTGCCTTTACCAGTCTGGTTTTGTAATGACTGAGTCTCCTTATACTTCTTCAAAAATTTAGAAATGCCACCTTTAGTTAAGTTTCCCCCAATATTTCTTCTAATTTCTTCATAACTGTAGCCTTGTTCACTTAATATTACTATTTTACATCGCTTCCTAGGTGACCAGTCAACTCTTTGCGCCATTTCTTTAATTTTATTACGTTTTACAAGCACACTAAATCAAAGAGCACAAAAAAAAAACAACCAACTTGATAGCAATTACAGAACACACTGATAAATGTCCTGTAACCTGTTGGCTCATTGCCAAAACAAGAGAAAACATGATTGGCTCATTGCCAAAACAAGATGACACCTGATTGGCTCTGTAAACACTCATGCTCATTGGCCACATTCAAATGAAGGAAAGCTACTTCATATAAATGTAAGCAAGCTGTGCTTCTTTTTTCTGGTTATTTGGCTATAACTTTTGATAGAATACAGATAATTGAACAAATGTTATTGCATTACAATCTTTATTAAATTACCTTTCTAATGATATATAATTTTATAGTATTGGTACAAAAAAAAGTGGTGTTATTAGCCATCAAACCTCTAAAATAAACTTTTTTCAAAAGGTTTCCACAATTTTGTCCACTACTGTATATACAATGCATACAATCCGTAAAGACATGTTTATATATTACATTAGGCATGTACAACAAATCGCATATACACACAACATGCCTGTGTTCAGAATCATTACCAAAATTTGTTTTTAATGGCGTTGAACCATTTTCATATGAAAAATGTTAACACTTTAACACATCAAATCTTTAATCAGTCATTGAAACATCCATGCATGCAAAAAAGTTGACTGGACTGATTTTTTCCGCTAATACGGTACATGTGTTTATATAAGTACTGTACATTATAAATATTGAAATAAATAATGTATATGATTTATAAAAACAGAAATATATAATTTAATGACAAAATACAATAAAAATTCAATGCACAAATTATTTGCACGCTATAATTTAAAAGACAACTTTTATGTAAAACCCACTTATATGCATAAGATTTCATTACCACGTCAATTTGCATTTATGTGGTTTTGACTGTATGTGTAGCCTTTCAATATGTAAATAAAGTACTTTGCTTACACCTTCCCAAAGAAGAAAGTTTTTATCTCTTTCACAGCATATGTTAAAATAATTTCTAATGCTTTATACGTTTACCTGACTAAGGCAAAAAATGATTTTACCCAACTAATTAAGGTGACGAATAACAAGATTGAGAACATGCATGCTTCACACCAGTGCAGCACATAATTTGAGAACAGTTATTCTGAAGTATTTTCAAACTAACAACAACAATTTCAAGAATCAACTCATCGAATTTGCAGAAGCTGAAAATCTTAGCATCATGAATTCATTTTTTAAGAAGAAACCGCAAAGAAAATGGACATGGAAACACCCCAATGGAGGAACCAGCGAAATTGACTATATCCTGGCAAACAAGAAATCAATTATTGAAGATTGCAGCGTACTGAACAGATTTAATACTGGAAGTGATCATCGAATGGTGAGATGTAAAGTGCACTTAAATACTAAATTAGAACGACAGAAGCTCATTAGGAAACAAGTAAGTAAGAGGGTGGATCTAATGAAACTGAAAGTAAATACCGAGGCATTCAAGTTGGAATTAAAAAATCGCTTTTCTGCACTGGAAGGACTTATTGAAGAAATTGATATCTCAGAAGCAAATGAAAACATTGTTAAGACAATAGTTGAAACTGCTGGGGAAATTGGTGGTGTAACCTGTAAAAAGCACAATAGCAAATTATCTGAGAAGACGAAACAGCTCATGAAAAGGCGAAGAGATATGAAGGTGGACAATCAAAATACCAGTTCCAGGATTGAGTACATAGAACTTTGTAAAACTCTGCGCAAAAGCATGAAAGAAGACATAAGAAAATTCAACTGTGAGCTAGTAAGGAAAGCCATTGAAAATAACAAGAGCCTTAGGGTTGTTAA
The DNA here is from genome assembly GCA_006491805.2 of Dysdera silvatica. NCBI lineage: Eukaryota > Metazoa > Arthropoda > Arachnida > Araneae > Dysderidae > Dysdera > Dysdera silvatica. Next base: position 22,803 of record QLNU02003209.1, on the reverse strand, counting down.
AGGAAGTTTATCTGTTGGGAAGAAACACATCATTGCATTAAAAGGAGAGGATGGCACCGTAACAAGAAATAGGGAAGAAATACTTAGAAGAGTTGAAGAATTCTACAAAAATCTATACGAAAGTAACAGTGGATTAAACGAAGACATTGAAATAGTCGAAGGAACAGCTCCTAAAATCTTAAAAGAAGAAGTTTCATTTGCAATAAAAAATATGAAGAAAGGAAGAGCCCCTGGTGATGATGGTATTACATTAGATATCCTAAAAGAAGCTGGAGAATATGTAGAAGACATACTTGCAAAATTCTTTACCAAATGTCTTAACAGCGGTAACATACCAAACCAATGGGATTCTGCAACAGTAATTCTTTTGCATAAAAAAGGTGATAAAGAGGATTTGAAAAATTACCGACCAATTAGCTTGTTACCTGCTATTTATAAAATCTTCACAAAAGTGCTAACACATCGCCTGCAGAAAAAATTAGATGCAGCTCAACCAAGAGAACAAGCTGGATTTCGAAGTGGATTCAGTACAGTGGACCATATTCAAGTATTAAGAGAATTAATTGAAAGAACACATGAATATGAACTTCCATTGTGTGTTGCATTTATTGACTATGAGAAGGCCTTTGACTCTATTAAAACATCAGCAGTCATCAACTCTTTAAGATCAACAGACATCGAGGATGTGTACATTGACATGGTGAAACGTGTGTATAAAAATGCAAGTGCAAAATTTCGGTTACATAAAGATACCAAAACTATCAAAATTGGTAAAATTGAGATACCAACTACCAAGCTTTTTGCTAAACACAGATGATTTTTCAGCTGATAAATTGGAATAACAAGGGAATAAAAATAAATGGTGAATATTTAAATCATTTGCGGTTTGCTGATGACATTGTTATTTTTTCAACGAACCCATCAGAACTCCAAGACATGGTACAGGAGCTCTCAACTAGAAGTAAAGAAGTTGGACTCAAGATGAACCTACAAAAAACTAAGATCATGTTCAATAATTTTGTAGAGGAAACAAAAATACAAGTTGACAACATTGAGCTAGAAATTGCTGATTCATATATTTACCTTGGCCAGCTGATTTCAATGGATGGCAACATTATGAAAGAACTCAACAGACGTATTAAACTTGGCTGGAGTGCATTTGGAAGAAACAGTTTTATCCTGAAGGGGAAATTGCCTTTGTGTCTAAAAAGAAAGGTCTTCAACCAGTGTGTATTGCCAGTCCTCTCTTATGGATCAGAGACATGGAGTCTAACAGTTGGAGCAATACGAAAGTTACAGACAACGCAAAGGAGCATGGAGAGGTGCATGCTTGGAATAACTAGGAGAGATCGAAAAAGAAACACTTGGGTGAGAGAGCAAACTAGAGTAGAGGACATCATTGTTAAAGTAAAAGGGCTGAAATGGCGATGGGCTGGGCATATTGCAAGAAGAACTGATCAACGATGGACAACAGAAATTCTGAACTGGATTCCAAGAGACCACCGAAGACCTAGAAAACGTCCTCAAACTAGATGGGTGGATGAAATAAGAAAACAGGTTGGGGTGACGTGGAAACGAATGGCCCAGGATAGACTTGTGTGGAAAGCATTTGGAGAGACCTTCATCCAGCAGTGGATAGATAATGGTTGAATATGAGATATATATATATGTATAAACATATATTTCAGCTATTTAATTGTCATCTAATTAACAATTAATTAATATTTTATAACTGTTTGGGATTTGTGGCAATAAATGGCGCCACAAGTTTGTGGCCATAAAAGATCTCTCGCTCCCCAACTCTCAAAAACGTTGGCACATTCCTGTGAACAATTAAGCACATTTGATAAATAACAAATCGTTAAAAGCCCTGAGCAAACGTGCCACTCCATCTTGGAAGTGGTGTAGGCACTGGAATTTTCATGCGCCACTGTGTGTGTCCACTTCATCATTTAGAGTTCTCGAATCTCTTTTGCTAAAGGAATCAAATCCACGATTACAGTCGGCAGAAAAATAATATGCATTTCAAGATATCATTGAAGATCATTAATGGCACAATAGATTGTATTTTTAGAAAGCAAGCAAACAAATTTAATATACGAAGGCTTTCGTTTAGTTAATATGGTTTGCTTGGTTATACATTTACGGCACAATGTGCAACATGGGATGTAACTGAGAAATTAGTGTGACCTTAAAATCACATGATGTGTGTTCACATATAACTAAACTTACTGGATGCCGAAACCAGCTTAGCAACAAGCTCAAAACTGGGGCCATGGTCAATGTGGGAGGGACCCTTCACCACTATTTAACATTAAAGGGAAAACAAATCACAATTTAAGAAAACAGTCACAGGATAAGGATATTATATTGCATATGTAAGAGTTGTCATAAGCTCTAAAAAGACTATACACAAGCTTACTTTATCAACATTATCCCTTGTTTTTGCTGAAGTTTCCACATAAGGCACATTCCACTGCCTAGCTCGATTTTGAGCTTCTTCAACAGATACCTGCCTTTTATCATCCAAATCACCCTTGTTTCCAACCAAGAGAAAAGGGATGTTATCATCCCCTTTGACACGCAAGATTTGTTCCCTAAAATTAAAAACAAAACAATAATCAATGAGCTTATTTTCATTATACTCTTCAGCTGAATCATTTCTCCTAAAATTTATCAAAAATTCTTCACCTAAATTCTGTTGTAGCTGAAAAGCTATCGTGTTCTGTAATAGAAAAAACACAAAGAAATCCTTCTCCTGATCGGAAATAATTATCACGTATGGCAGCATAATCTTCTTGGCCAGCAGTATCTAAAATGTCAATTTGAACTTCAACGCCATCTAGCATAACTTTTTTGCGATAGGAGTCTGCTTTCGTTGGCTCATAATCTTCTACAAACTATAAAAAAAAAAAAAGAAAGTTGTTTTGCATATCATCTTCAGATTTAAAATAAAACACACTGAATTAAAAAATCATTTTTGAATTTTTTTTTTAAAAATATTCAACTATTTACCTCGATTGAAATTCTTTTAACTAGTCTAGTATTCGACACACAATCAAATGAATGGTTGGTTGTATTTTTATGGTGCAAAGTCAACAAAGGCCATTCTATGCCACACAATGTGAGATCGTACACACAATTGGGATGAACATGGACAATTACTTTACACACATACGGAGAGAGCAAGAGTAGAGTGTGAATCGTAAGAGCCATTCTCAACAGCAGGAAAATGATTATCATCACAAAATTAAATCAGCATTTTAAAGATATTGTACTGTAAACTTATTTAATGAATTATGCATAATTTTAATAAGAAATACTTTGTTTTTATTATTTCCTCTAATATTAAATTATACAAACATGCAATCGTTGAAAACAGAATGCCAACATTTTGCACAAAACTATATGACTTTTACGTGTAAATTATTCATGTTTAATTCGTATTTAACATCCACGATTATTTAATATCATTACATCTTAAAACATAGTGATTTAGTTTTAAGACCTAAATATACTAGATATTATATAACAATTAAATATTAAAGACAATGTTTTCTATGACTATTAGTCCATCACCTGCAATATAGAATTCATTTATTTTGTCATATAGAAATAATTTGAAAATCATGTCCAAACATGAAAAAAGTGCATGAGACCACTAAGGCATGTGAACCTGGAAATTTCAAATTACTTAACATGTGTGCATGAGCTGTACATTTAAAAAACCAATCTCTGTCTCGCTCTCTCTCTCTATACATATACCACTTCTTAAACAGAAATTTAAAAATTCTATGAGTGGAAAGACGTAACTAAGTAAGAAAACCCGATCTTAGTTTATAAATATTCAGCTGGCCTTGTATACACAGTGAAAAATCTTTTAACGACCACCTTTAAACAACGATAACCTATGAAGACCATCCATATATTAATGGAATTGAACATGTTCCATGGAACATCAGCATTAGAGCTAACCTCAGCGTAACAAATTCCAACCAATGGTAAACCCAAAAGCATCAGAAATAAATTCTTATCAGCTCCCTAACTGTGCTTTTCAAATCTATTACAATCTGAAGTGTCAACAATGCAAAATAAAATTTACTTGACCTGCACCAGCCTGTAACCATCGCTAGGCAACACATCCGCATAACAATCCAATCACTGTCTGATTGAATAAAAAGTAACCAGGAATTGAAAGGAAATGTACGGATAAAGTTAATGAAAGTTGATAAAGTGGAGGTATGAAGAGAAAGTGGAACAATTACAGAATTCAAATATAAAAAAAATAAAAAAAAATCAGATGGTCTTGCGAACTTTTGGTAGATCCAAAACTTTGCTTCAAACCAAAGTGATGGTGAGTTGCACAGAAAAACGATAGATTATTGTTGCTTCTTTAAAGAAATAAGAATTAGTACAGGGTTACAATGATTACTTGAGTCTTTGTTGTTAACTTCATTTGATATTTATTTATTCTTTTTTTTAAATATTGAACCTCTAAATACGAGTTACCTCTGGAGAATGGTCACTTTCCCAGAGTCCTATTGGAGGCCATTATATTCAGAAGCTTTCCTGTATTATGCTAACATCTACTTTAACATATTGAGCAGAACATCCTTTTCCAATTGAGAATTCCATTTACAATGATGGCTGAGGAACAATCTGTCTATGAATAATTGAAATATTCTTAATTACTTATGCAAATCTTGTTGGATACTTTGGAATTCCTTTTGAAAATTTCTTATAGGGTCACTTACAATAAGACTAATGATTTAGAATGGTTAGATTATGCAGTATTTATAATTATATTAATATATTAGGTCAAGACAATGTTAACACCTTCATGGAAAATATGTCCCGAATAAATTTTATTAAATTAATTGAGTTCGATGTACCACTAATTCAATGGATTGCCCTTTAAATACATTTATTGGAAATAATAATACAGCACCTGCAAAAACTTTAGAAGGTTAAAGAATGTGAACCACCATTTTAAAAAATGCAACGCTTAATACTGAATAATAATACACTATAACTGGTTTCATGACTATTAATAGAATAGTATCATCTGTATACTGCAATTTTGTGTGTTACCATTTAATTGTGAGGTAAGTTTGGTATCAATAAATTACTGGTTCTACTTCATTATTATTTATTCTATTTTATTTTGCCTAAACGTGAGCTTCATGTTTCGGCTATAAATACCCAAATTGCATAAATTTGGCCAGGGGAAGTTGTTTTGGTCTAGAGTAAGTGGTGGAACCTTTTCCAATGTGGTTCTAGACTAGAAACGGCAAATTTTGTTACACGATTAACGAATGTTGATGCAAATAATGATATCCCTGTAGTTCCAGAACGGTACATTTTTGGACTGCTTCACTGGATCAAAGTTGTTTCTTTTCATGTCCTTCACCTATTACGCATGCTTCACAATTGCTTCCAGTATGGTAAAACAATCGTCTTCCATGTCTTTGATGACTAAATGGCAAAAAACACTAAAAACTAAGGTCCTGGGAAGAGAATGTCTAATTTTCCAGTCTCTGCTGCATTATTAGGTCAATCACTTAAATTATGTGTCAAAAAAAAAATTTTTTTTCTGTTCATGTAATTACCCAAGTAGCAACGACGTGGATGTAAATAATACTTTCACTCTATAGCTAAATTGTGTCCTTTGTGTATATGGGAATTTCACCAAATACGGCTTATCTGACATCGTTTACTACCCTTTTCAATTTGTTTCATTAGTTTTGAATCACTCTCTGTGTGTGTGTGCATGTATACATATATAATTCAATATTACACAGTAAGTGGAACCAAGGTAAACTTGAGTTAAGTTGCTTCTTTAGTCACTTGTAGCCTCAATGGTCTAGTTCATGCTACAATACACTTTTAAAGTATCTATAGACCTTGACGCTCAAACTTGCAAATCCCTGTGCACGTAATGGCAGACGAAAACTTATTAGTCTTCATCAGTCATTCTTCAGCAATTTTAAAGCTGCCACCTTAAGATTCAATGAACCACAACACAAGATGCATACTTTAAATCAGTCGGGAATTACCTATTCCAAGATAAGCTAATAGGATTTTCACAGCTTATTGGATTAGCACTCAGCAGTGAATAAAAAATAGCTTTTGTTTTCTTTCATGTGCTTTATGGTGCAAGGACAACTAAGATCATGCAGTGCAAGGACCTACAGTTTTCCAAGGAATCTTAACCTCTGTAACCTAGGAAATTAAATTCTGCAGAAAAAAAAATTGCAGAAAGAGACTGTAGAAAAAAGACTGAAAAAGAAACCAACAAGTGCTTTTGTGTACTTGGGATCAACAGACAACAAGTGATTTGGTGAAAAGAAAAAAAAAAAAAAAGCAATATATTCACATTGCCAGGTTCAAATTCAAGACCAGAGCCGTTTCTGGTGGGAGTACGAAAGGTTCCACCAAACTTAAGCAGCTACATACTCGTTTATTATACCATTATGTGGTCTCTGATCGTCAAATCACAGACAACACACACATCAAGAACCTTTGTTTTACTTTGCGAAAGTAAAAATTAAAAAATGTGTTTTATGATAACTATTTAAAACTATATAAACATTGCATATATAACGTTCTTAATTGAATAACATCAAATTAATAAGAGCGGCGATACTGTTTTTGTCCATGGGTGACCAACAAAAATCTAGACCACACTATTAACAAGTGAAATACATTATAATTAACATCCTTACCTCATCATACATGAACTGCAGAGTAAGAGCAGACTTCCCCACACCTCCACTTCCGACCATTATCACCTTATGGAGGGCCAGTGGTGCAGTCTTCGTCTTGGACATGCTGCTGACGTTTGGTCGGACCCAACCGCAAATCGGTAAGCACAGGCGGTCCAAACTAGGAAGAGGACATCGCAAACGATCCATTAGCTTATTCGGCATGTTGTATACAATACAAAATTTTAAAGTTGAACAATAATCTGCAGTAAAACGCGAAAGTGTTTCTTCTATTTCGCTCAACAGCCGGAACGAACAGTGAAGTGCTTTCCGTGCCGAAACAGCCTCTAATTGTTACTCTTTTTTTTTTTTTTTTTTCAAAAGTTCCGTTTGGCACAATGAAGTTATTGCAGCATACCGTAACCGTTCGCGAGTTACGACGGTGGACCGTGGTTAAGAACAATAAGAAGAAGAAGAAAAAGACAAGACAGACAAATCTTCCTATGGTAAAGATTTTACGAAATCAGAAACCGAAGTCCTTTCAACCTCAGAACATCCGAAGTTAAAGGTGGCAACAGAAACCAAATATCCCCAGCCGTTAAGCAGACACAACTGTCGGAAAATAATCGATAACTTTCGGGCGTCTACCACGAATCCCTTCCTCGGTCTAGGTCGGTATGACACACGCACACAAATCCAAAAGCACAAAATGCTATAACAAATAAATAAGAAATCCGGAAATTTCACACGAATATTTACTTCCTTCCCTACATATTTACCTCCCGAGACAACTACGTAGAAACGAACGCAAATTGGAATTAGAGCAGGGAGGAGTTCCGCAATCGGTATACTGAAGTCCACAGAGCCTAAAAAAAAAAAAGTACCGTTAGTTAACACTTCCGAATAGCGGTCATTGAAAATAACAGTATTGGCAAAACAAATAAAAAGCCGGGAATAATAACGATAGGGGAAGGAAGAGGGAATAACTTCCTTGAAAAGCGATGAAGGCGTTGATACCCTTCGCCTAGAAAACATCAATTAAATCCACGATGAGAAATTATTAACAGTGAACTGGAGAACATTGAAAATTTCCTGTAACAATCGAAGGAAGGTGGCGCACTTCCAAGCAAACGGATGTCAAGTATCGAATTTCTATGCAACGCTTACGCACGACTGAAACCGTCGTCAGCTGCAAGGAGAAGTCAAAAAGTTCCCAAGTTATTAGCAAACGACGAAAATATTGCGGAAACTATTGGAAGTGATGAAATATAGCACTGGCGACGAACTGGTGTGAAACTGAAATACGGTCACAAAAAGAATGCCATGTGAGAAATAACGCAGAGGGACAGAGAAAAATATACGCCAAACATCGCCAACTTGAGCCAAAAACAGACCACAGAATTCGCGAATAACAGGTGGTAGGCGGAACGGTCACCGTTGCATGGAATAATATAGGCCGGGTTAGAAAGAGACTTAAGTATTACGTCATTATTCAACTGTTGTCATTTGCGGTAGTTGACCTCTCCAATTTTATCCTCGTCCCCTCCTCCACACAATTTTCAGATCCACATTTAGTACGGCAAAATCTGTCCATAACGTCGTTACCCAACGGATTATAAGCAGAGCCGACGGTGGGGGTGGGCATCAGGCGCTGCAACCAAGGGGCCCGCGCTGGAAAGGATCTATATGCTGTTATGGGGGGTGGGCTGGCCCAGGAAAGGGGTCATGGGGGCCCGGTAGAAGTGAGACAGGGGGCCCCCGCTTTGGCTCTAGGTGCCCCTGACTAAAGCTAGCACGATAGGCAATTTTTAAAGGGGCAGCTGCCACGGACACCGCCGCCTTGAGAAAAAGCAGGTACGAAAAGGCGCCAAATTCACGAATACCTGCGAAAAGACTAAGAAATAACCGCCAGGGGCGTCTAATTAAGAATTTGAAAAAAAAAACCCCGCCAAAAACACTGTCATGCCTCTAGTTACATTTGGTAAGATTGGGCGGTAAAATTTGTCAAAGTCTACAGGTAGTAAAATCGTAAATCCGCCTCTGCGGGGAGGGGACAAGGAAATACCGTCATGTACAGATTTCACCGTTCTATGTGAAGTGCTACATCACTCACGCCAAGTTTAAACAAGAGATCAAAACTGTTCAAGAAACATGTCCTTACGAGCATAACAAATCCACATTTGGAATGGCATAGGAATAGGAAATGCTGATTTTGACTTTTTGTTCGAAAAAAGCAATTATTTGCATATGAACCGGCGAAACCACGCGATACTGACAGGCCATTAGGGCGAGGCTGACCCTGCCCCAATGAGATATTTATATTTATATATATATATCCCCGTGTTCCCTGCGCCCCCTTATGCCCTTTACCTTGAATCAGTTTCGCCCTTCATCCTAGCTACAGGTCTGCCCACGACCAATATATACCCACACATCCCAGCTTGTTGGGTTAACCCAATAAACTGGGTCGCGACTTCGTGATTGATAGCAGTCTCTTTCTATAAACAAAGCACGGAAACGCAATGCTTATACAGAATACAATTGTACAAACCGTTGCGCACTTATCACCAAGTCGTCAATGGGTGGAAAATATACTACTTTGTTATTAATTACTTCATACTACAGTGAAACCTGTCTAAGACGGAAACTCAGGGGACCGGAAAAAAATTCCGTAGTATGTAGGGTTTCTGCCTTACAGAGGTTACGTGCGAAATATATGCATAGTTAAATTCAGTGGTAAGAGATGACTGCATGTGCTTTTTTTTTTCTTTGTCGTATCTTGCGAACTTTAAGATTATATTTTCCTTTTGATAAAAATATTTTATCACTGCATTTTATTTTTATTAATTTTAATTTTCGCACTATTTTGTGGTTTTAGTACTTACGATCAATATGGTACAAAACTTCACTCTAACTATACATGCCTATTATATACAAAGAGTCTATTATGTAAGCTTAAATTGTAACCATAAAGTACCTCCCTTGTATAAAAATACATTCCTCTGCGGTGGGTTTATCCACGGATTGACAAAGTCGATATTAGTAACTTTTCGTTCTGGTTAATAATGAACGTTTTTGTTTGTTTGGCTTTTTTATGGCGCAAGAGCATCTGGGCTATACTGCGCCAAACATGGTAAAATCAAAGACTGTTGTAAAACCCAGTACTTTTTAAAAATTTAAAAACGTGCGTATGGTCAGCATGGTAATGAACGTTTTTATTTAAGAAGTTAGCTAAACTGGCATACCCAATAGGGATCAATTATGGTTGCAATCCTCATTGCGATGAAATTGTGTATAGTATACATATAAATACAATGGAATTGTGTATAGTATACATATAAATACAATGAATTGTGTATAATTATACATATAAATACAATGGAATTGTGTATATTGCTTATATAAATGATAGGTGTGTATAGTATACATATAAATACAATGGAATTGTGTATGAATATACATATAAATACAATGGAATTGTGTATAGTATACATATAAATACAATGGAATTTGTGGCATAGTATACATATAAATACAATGGAATTGTGCAGTACCACATATAAATGTTGGAATTGTGTATAGTATACATATAAATACAATTGGAATTGTGTATGGTATGCATATAAATACTAATGAATTGTGTGTATATAAATACAAGTAGAATTGTGTATAGTATACATATAAATACAATGGAATTATTATTATAGTATATATAATCTGATAGATTGTGTAGTATACATATAAATACAATGGAATTGTGTATAGTATCTATATAAATACAATGAAATTGTGTATAGTCTACATATAAATACAATGGAATTGTAACTCTGTAACCCTCCCCTTATGAACTTTCTAGGTATTTTATTGTGAGTGGGTGGTGTGCAAAATGGCGGTTGAACAAGCATAGGCAAAAGGAGTTCATAAGGAGGGTTATAGGTTTAATGGGGGGAGTTTACAGAGCTATAACTCATACATTCCTATGTTAAATATACAAAATTTCATTACAATCGGGGGTTACAACCCCAAAACCGCCCCCCCTGGCTACGCCCATGCGGACAAGGGCATTCTGTATATGTAAAATGTATTTTCTTTCAAAATCCCACACTTTTCTATTTGTATTATATTACAACCCTCTTTCATTTTTCCGCCTGCTGGCGATTTTCCGCCTTATGCAGGTTTTTCTTTTTGACTGGAGTAAATAGTGCTTTTCGTTTCCGCGTTAGACAGTTTCCGTAGTTAATTTTAACTACCATTGACTTTTGAAGGGACCGCAACAAAATTCCGTGTTGAGCAAGGTTCCGCCTTAGACAGTTTTCACTGTACATATAATACAATAACGGGCACCCTCGGGACACCGTAAAGGTGACCGTCCATCGGAGGTGGCTGTTATTTAGAGGTTCAGTATGAAAATTAATTTGACTTATACTGAACCTCCCCATCTTCTACTCGAACAATCTGCTACCCGGGTGAAATGATGTCAAGGATTTCATATATTACTTAATATTATATAATATATTAATTATAACAATTAATTTATATAAAGAAGACTTGCGCATAAAATTACTATTATACGAGTATAATACCCTAACAGTAAGACATTCTACAAAGGAGTCAACAATCTACATTTGCACATTTTACGTCTCAGGACGGCATTATGGTTTATCCGGGACGAGAACGTTCACCTAACGGGACCTCCAAATCACAAACCATTTACATACAATCTGGTTGTCTGCGCTGATGGTCAACTCCCGCTCGCAATTTCTTCTTGGTCGTTGTATAAGTTTTGCTGCCACGGTTGTCTCGGAGTGAATTTGCGGATGGTTTCTCTCCTGCCTTTCGTAACTGGGGTTGGCCTTCCCTTGTCACTGCATACATATCATTAAACTTCCTTCGCTTTCGAAATCCTAGTTTTTCTCGTAACTTTTTGCACTGGGACGTTTTACAATCTGTTTCACTATTACAGTCGTATAATTGCTTATTGCTAACTAAACTGAAATTGCCTTAATTCTTTAACTGCATATTTTAAGTTCGTTTACCTTGTTTATTCATATACTATTACCTGTATACATATATTACTGCACTGTTATATTATTAATTACTGTATTTACTATGGTCGTTTAACCTTATCATACAACCCTGAATTTAACCATTCTCTGGTGTATTGTTACGTACTTGAAAATATCACACTCTTTCCGACTGAATTATCTTTGGCTTAAACTGGTCAGAACAAGCCATGTAATGATGGCTTGGTCTTACCAGTTTAAGCCAAAGTGACAAGAACAAGCCATGTAATCATTTGTAATCATATCTGTCTTGACCAAAATAAATGCTGTCGGTTGGTCTGGGGGGCCTCCTCTGGAGGTGGGAAGGGAAATTTTCTCCTGGTCGTCCAAATTGCTGCTTCAAACCTTATGGTAAGCAGGTCGACCTGGGTCGTGCAAGGTATACATCCTTTGGGAGGACTTAGTCCGCCCCTGCACACATGTTTACCGGCAGGCGAACAGATCGCGCTCGGCCAGAAAGCAGCGTTTATAATCACTGGTGCGCGGCTTTTCATGAGCGTTCATTTGAAACGAAACAAATTAGATTGGGTTTATAACGTGTCGTTTTTGGGTGAATTCTGCGGTTTACGGCACAAGGATAGCTATGGTCAAGTTGTGCCACGATCTACCGTTTCACGAGAAACTCGAACCTCTGTTGTCTAGGAAATCATACCATGAATTACAGTGGGCAGCAAAACTACACGTGGCCTACGGTAACATTGAAATCGAACTATTGTGGGACATTTGGGTGAGCGTCGAGGAAATTAGAAAAACTCTGAAGCTCAATCACACGAGGCCATACGCGTATGCAGAAAGTTCATGAGGAAGGGGGTGGGTTACAGAGCTACAACCACTGGTGGATCCAATGGGGAGGGGGGGCGTGATGTAAGAACTGTCCTCCCTCCCCCTTGAGCCGAGATTATATCATGGAAAATGAAAAGTACCGGACACTTGGCTAAAAATGGGAATCGGAAACAAATCCCCCGCCTTAAAAGGTTTTTGGATCCGCCCTTGGCTACAATTCCATATATTCATATGCATATATACGAAACTACATCGCAATGGGGGGCCAAGAGACCAAGGCCGCAAGCGAAGGCGGGCGTAAAATCGGCTAAAGTAACTCACAAGGGAAAATATGTCTGTGACCAGGGGCGCCATCTGGATGGTCCTTCCATGTGGCGCAGGGTCATCTAGTTACGTCCCTGGTTACAACACTCATCAACCCCTCCCCACAAAGTTACGACAGCATCTTCCAGTCGGGCACCGAAATACCCATGTGACGTCATTGGTGACGTTTATCAGCTATTTTAGTATCCAATACAGTCAAGCTTGGCTATTTAAATAGCCGATTCAAAATTCTTGGACAGTAAGGTAGTGGAAGCGGTTGTACTTTTACGGTGCAAGGACATCAAGGGTCATTTTGCGCAAGCGCGGCCACAGGGGCGATGACCCCCAAATATTACTTCACTGTAAAAAATTCCAACTTTCATGATAAATGAAGGGTGTTATTCCAAGACCATGGCAAATTCTGTCCTTAACCCCCCAAATGAAAGTCTGTATCCGCTCCTGAGAGATTCTGCGCATATTGAAACACTGTCGTATGACTAGACCTTTAGTAAAAAATGCATACAACACAAATTAATGATCAATCCGTATTTAATCTCCGTCAGTCGATAACCTGAATGACAGGACTGACTGCTCAGAGTGGTTTACAAAAGGTATTAACAATCACTAGTACGTCCACGTTAACTTAATTGCTTATTTTTTCATGCAACCAGTATAGCCCAGATGCTCTTGCGCCATAAAATCCAAACAAATCAGTGACGTCATAAAACTTTGTTAATAAAGCTCACTGATCCTTAACAGCGAAGATTTACAGAGCATCACTAACAGGAGACGACGTTCTAATAAGGATTAAATAATAATAATAAACTTACATTTACTGACAATACTACATCCGTCTATCGAAATACGGCGTTTTAATTTAAATGCTAGTTGCGACCCTAATTTCAAACGACCTAATTTTTAATGACCTAATTTCTTTTCACAAGTGAAAAAAAACTCAATAAAAGCTCGCCCGGTGCTGGTGTGATATTTTAGCAATCTAGATAGAAAAAATTATTAAACAACACATAAAGCATTTCAATTATTTTTTGCAGGCTTGTACGTGTAAAATACATAAAAGGTATATATACACTTCATATACTAAGGCGTTTGGAAAATAATAATAATAACAATTTCAAATAATTTTCCGGCTCCGTATTAGAGAAAAATTAAATTATTAGACTAATAAGATATTAATACTTCCACCCAGTTTCATAACAAAAAAGTTGATAATTATTACATGAACATCAAATATGCTCTATTTTTCTAAAAACGCATAAATTTTATGCTACAAAAACAATTACATAACACAAAAAGCTATCACATTGTCAGTATAATCACTATTGTAATTATATTATGGAATCACTATTGTCAGTATAATCACAATAGTGATTATAATTATGTGGAATCACTATTGTCAGTATAATCTTCTAACGGGTCTTGTGATATGACTGATGCATAATCACCCTCTACTCGCTGAATTCAAATCTCCTGCGGGTTCCAATAATACCAAAACTTCTGAATTAATTTTTCCGCGTTTTGTATGAAGAAAAGCACCTAAACTTGTAATTAATGGGTCTGAGGTGACAAGCAATCTATTAAATAAACTTGTGTGTTAATTCTTGATTTTTTTTTTTCCTCGTAAAAAGTTCTCTGTATTTCCTATTGTGTTTATTTCTCGCTTCTTGGGCTTCTTCGGAAAACTGATTTTTCGGAAGGATACAAGAGGGAATAATACCTTTTCCGTGAAATGGTATTTCATGTACGCTTTCGGGCATTGAATACCATATTCACTAATGAACAGGTCCCGCGTGTGCTTTGCGTACTTAACAAATTTATCAGCATATACTTTGAAGCCACAATTTAAGCATTCTAAAGTGATGCGAAATCGTTTGATAAGCTCCACGTTGATTCCAATTACTTCGGCAAATTTATCCGCATTTCTACAAAATTTATGAGCTGTATTGTCATTATTAGTGTTTCCTGTTTGCTATTTAGGCAAGCTTATCAACAAACCCAATTTAATTTCAAACTTTTTTTTGTGTGTGTGTGTGCCCCGAATTTGCCATGCTTTTATTTCTAAGAGATACGAAATGTGGAGTAGATATTTCAAATAAACATATCGACGAATGTAGAAGCGAAATCAAAATATAAGAAAGTCTTGGTTTACCTCCTTTTTTTGAAAGCGCATTTAGCAGTACCTAGTCGAAGAAGGCGCAGGGCTTTTCCAAATTATGATTTAGATTTGTAAATACCAGCGCAAAGTTGTATAGGTATAATAAAGATATTAAGCAAACATTCATTTGTAGAACACTCTTCAGAACATTCTTAACGGTACCTATTTTTTTTCTCCGATCCATCACGACCTCATTTTATAATTATATTAAGAACACTGTTTCGGGCTTATGCAAAGACTGAAATACTTCTTGAATTTTACATAATTGTAATACAGTATGGTTAATAAGTGATTGGAGTGCTATTTCAACCGATACTTCTGTTACGGTAATTCCAGTAGGATAACATAATAATTTTACTTCTTTAACTTTGTAGTAAGGTGAATAAGATTAAAGGGGTTTGACTTGGAGTCGTGAAACGTTGTACTGTCACGTTGAAAGGTTGGCATCTACAGTTAACGCCAACGTGATCTGCTAGCTTTCGAAGGTAAGACATATAGGCTTTCTTTATTGTTGTGCCTCGTTTTGGAGATGCAATGCCAAGCTCTTTGACGATGGCAGCAGAATCCCTTTTCCTTTCTTTCCGTAATTTTATTCCAGCCGTCACTGACAGTTCAACTTGGCTGGCTGATTGGTCTAGGGTTTTAATTTTTGCTTTTTGGATTTAAAACAACATGCATTAAAACGCTTTATAAGCCTACTAGATTCCTACTTAGGACATTGTACGTTGAGGTACCTCGTGTAGATTGACTCGCAATGTCGGAACATGTAAGATTTCCTTTCAGCCAGGAGGAATTATCATTCAGATATAGCTCTTGATGACTTGCCGCTTTATCCTAACCTTGCTCAATTTTTTGATTGAAGCTTCTAATTGTTACTTTCATACTGGTTAAAACGATATCTGAAACGGATAGGTTGCCTAATTCATGCAAAATATAAACCATTAGGGCATCAAATCTTGACTGTTCCGAATTTGCTACCCATTGGTTAAAAAGGGACTGACGAGTAATT
Organism: Dysdera silvatica; assembly: GCA_006491805.2. Classification (NCBI taxonomy): domain Eukaryota; kingdom Metazoa; phylum Arthropoda; class Arachnida; order Araneae; family Dysderidae; genus Dysdera; species Dysdera silvatica. Next base: position 6,768 of record QLNU02003209.1, on the reverse strand, counting down.
GACGGAGTCGTTCTGGAAAACAAACAAAAAACTTTAGTGCGCAAACTTGCGCAACTTTTTTTGGGGGTTTCGAATAGCTAATGAGTCTAGCTTTAATTATATAGCAATTTAACTGTATAAAACGGTATAATATAGTAAAAGTCAAGTTATAAATTAAAATTACTTTTACTTTATATGAAAATCACATACTTAAAAATAAGTTTCCGGGTAAACAAAATGATATTTTGAAAAATTAAAGCACTTAATATTATGTTTATAAACTGAAATTAATAATCTAAGAACACAAATATTGCTGGAGATCGCTGAGGTAACACATTCGATAAGAGAACTTGGACAAATGATTTCAGTGGGTTACGAAAATGTACTTCTAGTGCAAGTAGGGGCCATCTTTTGACTCGTTTTGGGGAAACCCCGCCCATTTCTTCAGAAAAATAACCACAGGGTATTAAAAAAAGGGATATTTTACTATACAAATAAGAAATATTTTTAATCATTGATTTTGTTGCCAAATTAATTTTTTCCCCACCTAGATTACTAAAATATCACACTGTGCGATGGCTTTGTGTGTTGACCATTATTTGGCAATTGTGTTAGCCTAGAGAAGGATAATATCTTACACGCTTACAAACGGAGCGTTGTTCTATGTCTTCGTTCGTCTAGAGATCAAGATACTTTTGGCTCAACGGAGGGACTTGGTTCGAATCCAGGATGGGGGCGGCGTCTCTCTTTTTTTTTTATCCTTTAAAAAGGCTCTGGGTGGGTTCTTATAAGTGGGTATCAGATATTATTAAATATAATAAATTTCCTCAGAAACTCTACCCCGGTGGTTTTGTGCGTTGACCATTGTTGGCAACTGTGTTATCCCTGAGAAGGTATGTCTTACGATAATTACAGTACCATATTTATATATGTATTACAATAAATTTTTAATTTAAAAAAAAAAAATATATATATAACATTTATTTTCATTTGTTGTTTGGCATCTTCAAATACGGCAATAAATCGAAATCCGAAATAACCGGGATTTTCCTGTATAATAAGTGGAACTTCGATTATCCGTCAGCGTCAAGTTCAAGTTGAGCAGCTCCGTTAACAGCAACAATGAGACAATTTTACACATTTGTGAGGCTACAGCAGCAGGAGAAAACGTTGAAATTAACGTCGTTCTTGAATAGATAAACATTGACAAACTCGAAGCAGGGTTTGAGTTCCTAAATGACGACGAATACATTCAGCAAGGGTCGAACACCAACGATCCTAAAGAAAACGATGGAAGTGAACAAGAGGCTGGAGAACCTACAAAAACCATCTCCCATGCTGAAGCAGAATGTATGTTTTCAAAGTGCAGTGATT
>QLNU02003204.1:12759-27443 GCA_006491805.2 Dysdera silvatica | reverse complement strand
AGAATATGAGAATTTCTTAGAATATTATTTTTGTTTTGTTATTAATCAAACATTAAAAATGAAAATAATGTCCAGCTTTTTCTGCGAACCACCAAAATCCTCTCTTTGACCACCAGTTGGGTGCCACTGTGTTATAGGACATCAAACATGGACTGTGGATCAGTAGAAAAATAGAAAATTCTTAATATTGGGTCCGAACCTGGTATTATAGGATGAATGAACATTGAAAACCAATTAAAACGGAACTAAAAATATAAACCAACTGAAACAAACACTATGCTACTGAGGGTCTTTGCACAGATTAAATGTGTATTATGATATGTAATGAAAGTATGTATGCTTAGATGCTTTGTTTTTAGGCTTAAGATTGACTTTCTTTTCAGGGGCTGATAGGATGTCATCGTTTGGTGATTTTATCGCCCTTTCTGATACATGCGATGCAATTACAGCAAGAATTATTTCACGAGAGGTAAGTACGTTGTAAGTGCCTCTGTTCAAATATGTTTTCACACGACATGATGTTGGGTGGGGCCCATTTAAATGTGGTTTTCTCTGGCTGTAGATATGGAGGTTACATTGTTTAACAATACTGTATTTGGTTCCAAATGTGACCTCGTTTGGCATAGCTTGACCGTTGCTATCTTTGCACCATAAAAATTTAACTAAAGAATTTTAGATATGTATAAGGAAGGAGTCCGTCCTTTTGTTAATGTGCATTGCTGACAGTAGCATAGTTGGGGAGGGGGGCAGTCGCCCCGGGTGCCACAATCCAAGGGGCAACAATTAGCCTTTAAAAAACTATGACAGGCACAGCAATTATGGCAATGACAGTCACTCGCCTCAGGCAACGAAATATCTAGCTACGCCACTGATTGCTGCTCACTGAAAATGCAATACCAAGAAAGGCATATCAAAATCACATGTATTAAATACGTAGCTTATGCTACAACAATGGAGTGATTGACAAAGGAAAACGATTGGCTAGGGCTTACTGCAACCAATAGAATTTTACAGGGATTGGGATTTAAAAAAAAAAAATAAATAAAAGGATGGGGAGGGAGTACTGACAGGAAATTAGCGAATTCAGCAAAAGAAGGGAAAAGAATAGATTAGGAAAGGGTTAAGAAAAGAGAGAAGATATAAAATAAAGTATGTAGGTCGTAATTAGAAGGAAAAAAGTAAAAATACGTAGAAGTTGTCATCAGCATATGAAAAATTCGGTAATGCTTCGATTTTTTTTTTTTATTGAGCAAAGTGGTAAAGAAAATAGCACTTGCAGCTCTCAAAATGAGAATTTTTTAATGCCATTGGTAAATTTTGCATGTATTTTTACTTTTCATTTTTCACATCCGTTTTTTTTATTTAGTATATTTATCCCCCTTCTTTTAAAACTCTTTTCAAATTTATTCCTTCCCTTCTTACGTTAGCGTTATTTTTACTTTCATCTTCTGCTTCACTAATTGTGTTCTATTTTTGTCTCATCCCGATTAGTGTCTGATTTTACTTGTGGCGGAAAGACTATAAATTTGACTAGGTCAGACTTGTGAAATGTAAATTATTTCCATGTTCTGCCATGGTCAACCCATCCTGCAAATTTTGTATGAATTTGATTTGGTCTTCCTGGTGTTACACTTTTAATAGGCAGCATTATACAGGTAGTTCTCCTGTACTGCATGTTTTTATAATGAAAATTTATTTTAATGTAATTTACAAATACAGGAACTCTATTCGTAGAATTTGAATTTTGGCAAAATATTTGCTACAATGTGATTTATATTGTTAAAGGAACAGTATTCGTAAAATACAAAATCTTGATTTTTGGTGAACAGTTCTGTTATAACACAATTCCATCTCTAGCATGGAGAGAGGGTTGGGGAAGGGGTATGGTGAACTTTGCAACTTAAACCAGTTCGTGGTCAGCATCACAACTATGGCATTTATAGGAGAAATTTCTAGAAACGTTTCTATTGTGTAAAATACTCCTTCCAGTTGCTACTTACCCCTCTTCTCTCTCCCCATATGTGCTATCTCTACAACAAATACTTTTATTACAATTACAATTTACAAGTATTGTGCTACATGAAAACTACTTTTTTTGTATTTTTTATTTATTTTTAATGAATGGTGCTCACAACTTTCATTGGCCTTTGCGCTATAAAAATTCAATTAACCGAACCGTCTTTTTATGGATTGTAGGTCTCTGATGGAATAATTGCTCCTGGATATGACGCACAGGCTTTGGAAATTCTGAAAAAGAAAAAGAATGGGGGATATTGCGTTTTGCAGGTAATGTGTAATAGGTTCTCATATTGCAACAGTAAAACCGTTCTTTGCACATTTCTAGGGATTTTATAAAAAGCAACCTTATGTTCATATCAGCTTATCAGGTGTTCATCTCTGCTGTTGTCAACTCAGGTTTAATTTCAATAGCATCATAGAGTGCATGCCATTTTTTTCTGCTTGCCATAATCTGGTGTTTAGCTCCCTAGGCAGCAGTGGTTTTTATTTTTCTGAAAAATGTAGGTCCCAATACAGCATGACTGTATCTGTCCTTGCAATGTAAAATAAATAAATTTGGCACATTAGTGCAACAGCATCTCGCAGTTCTTAAAGACTTTGTTAAAACTTAACCGATTGAGTGATTTTCTGTGTGAATTTATGCATTTATTGATGCACTTTGTACAATGGAGTTCATGGTTTAATTTTAATATGTTTGATGTCATTTTGTTTTAGATGGATATGAAATATAGTCCTTCAGAGATAGAATCCAGGACGCTCTTCGGTTTAACTTTGTCCCAGAAACGGAATGATGCGGTCATTAATAACGATGTGTTCAAGAACGTTTTGACACATTCAAAAGAGGTGAGGACGACTTTTAATATAGGAGTATGGTATACCTATTGATATGCGCACAGCTGCCAGGTCTCGTAAAATATCGGAGACTCCTCTGCTTTTTGGTGATGTCTCCGGATTTTCTGTTTTTATATATTTTTCTTAATTTCTTTTCCGTTAAAAAATTAATTCCTAAATTTGAGGAACATTTGGAAAGTTCCGTGGAAACAGCATAATTTTTAAACATTCTTAATTGGTTCTTCTAAAGCTTAATAGATGGTGACAATGTATTTATAGTAATGTGTCTAATTTCGGTACTCTAGAGTCTACCGAAAATGTGTTAAGCTACTAAATGTGTAACTAAGTCATCATTTTAGATTTTCTCAATATCTGAACGACTTTTTCTTACGTGATGTTTGCAAAACATGTTAACTATTTTTGTAATTGAATTCCAAAACTTGAGAATTTGTTTACCTTTTATATCATGATGCGAAAATGAAGTCAGCTAATTTTCGCACTTCATGCAGATATCAGGCCATGATTTTGCCCCCCGCTATGAATGTTAGCTGACTTTTTACTCTATATTACTTCGGTGTGTGTGATCTAACTTTTGTGTTCTTCTCCATATAGTTGACCAAAGACGTACTTCGAGATTTGATTCTTGCTACAACAGCTGTGAAATACACACAGTCAAACTCAGTGTGTTATGCGAAAGATGGCCAGGTAATTATTATTTTAGCATCATCATTTAATTAATATTAATATACTATGAAACCCTTCATTAACGGACACTCACAGCACAGAAAATCATGTCCATAAAAGAAGGAATGCCAAATAATGGTCAACACACAAAGCCACTGGGGCGAGTTTTTTGTGAGTTTTTCATGGGGGATTTTTTATTACTAATAAATTTGACACCCACGTATTATTAGCTCAATCTGGAGCTTTTTACATTTAGGTAAAAGAGATGAATTCAGGTTAATTTTTCGAAGCGTGAGCCTGAAGACTTGCAATTTGAAGTCCAAAATGCCGGAGCGAATCCAGATGAATTCAGGTTAATTTTTCGAAGCGTGAGCCTGAAGACTTGCAATTTGAGCCTGCCCGAGTCCAAAATACTTTGTGGAAATTTGAGCCGGAGCCCAAAACCTCAACTATAACTTTAACCCCTTGATGTATGATTTAAATTTTAAAAAATTTTTTTTAAACTATGTTATTTAATTTCCTTCTGGTTTCCATGTACACATACATTTCTACAATTCTCGGAAATAGGTCACATAATTGTATTCCTTGGGCAATTCTGACATTGAAAAGTCAGTTTTGGGCTTCTAATTAGGAAAAAAAAAAATGACACGTAATTGTCTTTATTTGCTTTTGAAAGATCATGATACTTACGTTCTACATTGATAACCCAGTAATGGATGTTCATTTGATTCACGAATATGCATACATCACGAATATACATATTGATTCACGAATATATTTAGGTAATCGGTACCGGTGCTGGCCAACAATCTCGAATTCATTGCACACGATTGGCTGGGGACAAGGCTAATATCTGGTAATTACCTTTGTTATTTACGAGTAGAATATTTTTTAATTATTTTAATCTTAATATTTTTATTGCATAATCAAAGGTATTTTAAGTTTAAACGAACCCCAAAAGCATTCCTTGTTAATTTTAAAGTACCTAAGAATTTAATATGTTTTTTCTTCTTCTATTTAAAGGTGGCTACGTCATCACCCCAATGTTTTGGGAATGGAATTCAAGAAGGGTGTGAAACGTGCCGAAATTTCAAACATCATTGATGTGTACGTCAGTGGCACAATAGGAAAAGTAAGTCAGCAAATTACCACTAACACGGAACTTTAACTTTTGCGAGTTTAAAATATAGGTCTTGGTGTTTTTTTACTTATAAGGGCTGATAAATAGTGTTGCCATGCACCTAGAATTCCCAGGGAGTTTGAAATCGTATCTAAAAATCAGGGAGGGGGGGGGGCAAGATTATTTGGTGAAACCTGGAAGAATGATGGAAAACCTTCGTACTTCTGTTTTGAATAGTTAAATCTCCAGCAAACGTGAAGTCGTTTTCCTCACAAGCATTCCTGGAATTTGCTGAAAAAGTCTGAATTATTTTTCTCTTATATGAGTGGAAATCTGAAAAATGTTAATTTTAAGTTTTCTAGGTTTAATCAGTAGGTTTAGGTTTTTCGTTATATAGCAGGATGAGATGTTAATTCTCTGCGCTTCAGTTTTAGACATTTATTTTTAATTATATATATTGATATGTAATATTTGCTTTTATGATTATATAATTTCTTTCCCCTGTAGGACATGCCATTTGAACAGTTTCAGAATTCTGTTGTCAACCCTCCTGCTCCACTGACTCAGGTGAGTATTAACTCAATGTATAAACAATTGCTATGAAAATAATCTCACATACCAGTTTTAAAATCTTGAATTACAGTCTTTGATTCATCATTGGCCTATAGCTGCAAGTAGAATTTCAGTTAGAAAATCAACTTCAGTTGCATTCACTCTTGCAAGCGAATGCTAGTTTACCAGTGTGTAAAAGCATTTACTGCATTTTGATGTCAACGGTGATCTTTTTGATGCATTTGAAAAAATCGAAAAGATGATGGTGAATGCCAATTCCCGAGAAAAACTAAAACGAACGTCAAAGATTTCTGTTCGAAGTAGTAATTATGTACCTACTTTAGTCTTATGTTTATTAAAATTAACACGTATTCTTCAGAACGCTAGTAAGCGTTTTTATGATTTTCCTTTTCCATAGTTTCTTATTTTAGTTTCGACCAATAGTGCACCCATGATTTTTGTTTGAAGGAGGACTGAAAATGTTATCTTCAATATTCAGGTTTAGCAGTAATAAAAATTTCTCGGACAGTTGTAAATAAACAAGATTAGAATATCGCTTAAATTTTGGTAACTGTAAATTTTAATAACTAACCCACGTGGTTCTGCTTTATGACTGTTAAGTCGCGTCGTTATATCTGATACGAATTTCCTTACTTAGAATCTACGTAGATCACAAAACTGCCGTCGTTATGAACGATTTTAACTGTATTCACCTTTTTTTTTTTTAATAATTTGCTTGCATCTTGTCAATTGAAGTACTAAGGTGAGTTGTATGGTCTTGACTTCATACCTTTGTTATTAAATCGGTGTTTTTTTACATTAAGATGGGTATGGTGGTGGGGGGATTATGAGCAATTAAAACCAAAAGAATTAGTTGTTGTGTCCCATGCTTTTGGCTCTTGCTGGCATTCTATTTGTCAAATGTGTAAATGCGATATGTAAATGTAGAACACAGCTCTGTCAACATGTAGAAATACAGCTCTGACCATCACAATTTTTGCCAGACAAACCCATCGAAGCATCAACTTCGTGAAAGGCACAGTATGGTGGAAAAACATACATTCTTCTTAGACGAGTATAATAAATTCTAGTATTGAATGAATTGTGAAGAACATAGTGTTGTGAATAACCGTGAAAAATGGAAGAAACATAATTCTTTTTTAATTCATTAATTTTAGCAAGATAAAGAAGACTGGATTAAGAAGTTGAGTGGCGTAACTTTGAGCTCGGATGCATTTTTCCCATTTAGGGATAATATTGATCGAGCTTATCAGGTAATGTATACGAGTTAATATATGCTAATTATCTTTCTTTCCAAGTACTCCCAATTGCTTTTTGTTGTAGTGCCCTGCAGTGATGTGTTGCGTGTTTGCTTAATGTGCGGTAATCCCAAATGATAATGTGTTTGTCTAACATGCTGTTAGAATCTAGGTGGCCCTGCGGTGGTAGAGCCTTCATCTAGTGTACTGTTATCGTGGGTTAGTCTTCTAATTGTGGAAAAAAAAAAATTTCTCACAAACTGCTCACTGTAATCTGAGGGTTAGTTTCCTAGGCCTGAAGTATGTTCGAATTCTTCGGAAAACTATAGGTCCTGGCACAGCATTATCTTCGCTGTCATAAAACTCTGCCTGTTAACCCTAGTTTGACCCGTAACGGTGCCAAAGGAAGAATGGTTACTGTCTTAACTGCTCACCATAGTCCAGGGGTTGCTTTCCTAGTCCATAAGAGGTTCAGATTCCTCTGAGAACTGTAGGTCATGGCATAGCATGACCGTTGCTGCCCCTGTGCCGTGAAACACAAACTACAAGGTCTTAAAGATTTTGATTCCTCAGGAAGTTGCAGATCCCGACTCAGCATAACCTTTGCTGTCCTTATGCCATAAAACACCAACAAACCAGTTGTTTGATTACCTCGATTCCTGATGATACCAAAAAAAGAAAGCTTTGTCAACTGCTTACTATGGTCCATGGGGAGGGGAGTATCCCTAAGGCCTTAGAGGTTTCGGATTTCTCGGAAAATTGTAGGTCTCTGCTCATCATGACCTTGTGCTATAAGACCAACAAAGAATGCTTTATATTAATATGTACCAAAAGTGGAAATTCATTATATGTTATTTTTCAGAGTGGTGTGAAGTACATCGTTAGTCCTGGAGGATCCACTAATGATGCCGCTGTTATTGAGGCTTGTGATGAGTATGGCATTGCATTGATTCACACCAATTTGCGTTTGTTCCATCATTAAATCTGATGTTAATTAACCATGGTTAATCAGTAAGCTGTTCTACCATTGCTAATCAGTTGCCATTGATCCACTTGTTAATCGGAATTAACCATCATTAGTTAAGAATGGTTGTATTAGACATCCTTCACGGACCAAATTATTGCATTGTTGTGCCTGTACCGAAGAACTTAAAACGTGCCATATTCTGCTTTGTGCAAGAAATTTAGACTTACACGACGAACATAACTTTATATCAACGCAGCATAATTTTTACTGTTTTTGTGCTGGAAAACAGAAACCGACAACATTAATTAGGAAATATGATCTAATTTAATGTCACAGTCCATTAATCAACAAGTCATTAACGAACGTATTTTATTAGTGCCATCGATCTTGGGACCAAGTTGTAAACTGTGATAATCCCGTTAATCATAGTAATTTTTGAGGCCAAAATGCAGAGATGCCACAAGAAATTGACAAGTGCCTTATACATTTGCTGTATATTAAAAAATGTATGCTATTTTTCTATTCAATGTAAGTTTGAAACAATGCTTATTCAAAGCAGCTTGGAATAATTTTTTTGACATAAATAAAAAGTATTTAGATAAATTGTATGTTAAATGTATTGAGAAATTTCAGGAGAACAGTGAAATATATTTAATATCACGGCTCCAAAATATGCCTGTCTGCAAGGAGTAAAAATTCGACAGGGATAATAAAAATTTTCAAATTGACGTTCTCACATGTGTAATTTAAAAAAATCGATATTGAATCGTAAAAACCTGACACCAAATGCTTTTGGTGTTTAAGAAATGATGCACAAAACACAATTATTTAACTTGCAGCTGATAGTTGTTAATAGGATCTAATGTCATTAACCAGAGCTGGCAACTTTAGTTCTTTACTTTATTTTTTAACTTTCTCATAGAGATGTCCTCTATCCACCTGTGGTCCACAATAAATAAAAAAAATACGTAATGTGCTCCTCATAAACTATAAAGGAGTCCGTAGAGTGCAGGGGCAGACACAGACCTCCATCGGGGCGGGGGCTCAAGGACAGTATTTGCCATGGTCTTAGAGTAGTGATGCTCCTCATTTGTCATAAAAGTCAGAATATTTTACAGTGAAAAAATACATTTTTGGGGGGTCATGAGCCCTGTGTCCACACTTTGTAGAGTGGTCCATGTGTAATCAGAGTTTGAGAAACACCGCTCTGCAGTTTTATGGGTAGTGATGAATTGCCTTTACAACGCTGAAGTTGTATCTGTTTGTGAGGGGAAAAAAACTTGAAAAGTTGTAGTTTTTAGTACTTGCATACTTTTTTCTTCTTCTAGAAGTCTTTCGAATTAAAATTTTTGCTGATTGTTTAAGGATAGGAGGATGAATATATGTATGATTATAGATTTCTAAAAAAAAAAATTAGCGGAACTTCAGAAAATTTTAAACTGAAAAAAAAAAATGCTCTCAACGGTTCTAGTCTTCTTTTCTAATCAGTAGACAGTGAAACGCCTCATTAGCGGACACTCGACAGACAGAAAAATTCGTTCATAAAAGAGGTGAAGGGGGTGGGGTTGTATTCTGAAGTGGCTGAATATTACATTCTTGTCATTTAAATATTTCACTTCGCAACTTGTGTATTTTTGAGCACATAAGACAAATTTAAGATAATGAACGTAAAAATTTGTTGAATGTAGCAAGTAAGTTTACAACAAAACGCTAGATTAGATGATAAATTTCTCGCAAAGAAAAGAATGATTTCGCTATGCCTGGTGGGAATCGAACCCATAGCCTTTTGGTATCCGGCCAAGTGCTCTTCCAAGAGGTCGTTGGTTCGGTCCCACCAGGCATCGTGAAATCATTCTTTTCTTTGCGAGCAATTTATCATCTAATATTATCACATCATCAGCTATGATAAGAAAAATTTCCGGACTTTAAAACGCTAAATATTAAAATTTGTTTACCTTTGAAAATAGCATTGATCAATAGCTGTTCGTTAGGTTTTACCCATCAGCCCCCACTTCGAAATGCATTTTTAATTCTGAGATTAAATCTATCACTCTTCTATTGTTATGCTTGCAGGGAAATGCCTTTAGTTTTACACTAGCTTACATGGCCTGTGTGGTAGTTGAGTAAACGATAAATCAGAACTGCGATAGTTTTGTCTTGATAATTGTTTATTAGTTTTATGCAGTGTATAACTGTATGGGCCTGCAAAAGGGTTGCTGGTATCTAACTGGAAGGAGACCCACACGCTGAACGTATGTGACGATGTGTGGAACCGGCCAGGCCAGTAACCTAGTGTCCTACCCCGCCTTCAAGTGGTGCAGGCTGAGCTTTCTATTTATGTGGCAAATTAATATTTGCTGCACGGATAGAAAGGCGGAAGGGGAGGGCTAATTCACCAACCCGTCTAGCCAGCGTGGTGAAATTATGGCTAATTCCTCCATTATGTTGACACACCAAAAACCATGGCCCCTAGTCTCCAGGTGCTGGAGTGCTCCTGATCAAGGCAGCGGTCAGTGTGGCATGAAAGCAGGGGGTGCTAAGAATCACTGGAATGGCCCAGGCTGCCGTTTGTTATTGACCTTGGCTACGTTTAATGGACGATCCCTTGCTTCTGAAGCAAAACTTCAGGAATTGGAAGAGGAACTAGACAAGATCAAATGGGACATTGTAGGACTCAGTGAAGTTAGAAGAAAAGGTGAAGAGTTGGTGGAACTTAAAAGTGGACATTTGTTTTATTATAGAGGAACGGAAACTGGAAGAACAAGTGGTGTTGGCTTCTTAATCAACAAAAGAATTAAAGACTGTCTTCTGGAAGTTGAAAGTACATCAGATCGAGCAGCGAGGCTCGTTGTTCAACTAACCCAGCGATACCAACTTCAGATAGTACAGGTATATGCACCAACATCAAGCCATACCGACGAGGAGGTTGAAGAATTTTATGAAGAAATCAAAGAGTTACACACCAAAGGGAAACAACATATCAAGCTCATCATGGGGGATTTCAATGCAAGAATTGGACAACAGGAACAAGGAGAGACATCGGTTGGTAAATACGGATATGGGGAAAGGAATGAACGTGGCGATCAACTCATCGAATTTGCAGAAGCTGAAAACCTTAGCATCATGAATTCATTTTTTAAGAAGAAACCGCAAAGAAAATGGACATGGAAACACCCCAATGGAGGAACCAGCGAAATTGACTATATCCTGGCAAACAAGAAATCAATTATTGAAGATTGCAGCGTACTGAACAGATTTAATACTGGAAGTGATCATCGAATGGTGAGATGTAAAGTGCACTTAAATACTAAATTAGAACGACAGAAGCTCATTAGGAAACAAGTAAGTAAGAGGGTGGATCTAATGAAACTGAAAGTAAATACCGAGGCATTCAAGTTGGAATTAAAAAATCGCTTTTCTGCACTGGAAGGACTTATTGAAGAAATTGATATCTCAGAAGCAAATGAAAACATTGTTAAGACAATAGTTGAAACTGCTGGGGAAATTGGTGGTGTAACCTGTAAAAAGCACAATAGCAAATTATCTGAGAAGACGAAACAGCTCATGAAAAGGCGAAGAGATATGAAGGTGGACAATCAAAATACCAGTTCCAGGATTGAGTACATAGAACTTTGTAAAACTCTGCGCAAAAGCATGAAAGAAGACATAAGAAAATTCAACTGTGAGCTAGTAAGGAAAGCCATTGAAAATAACAAGAGCCTTAGGGTTGTTAAAGGAAGTTTATCTGTTGGGAAGAAACACATCATTGCATTAAAAGGAGAGGATGGCACCGTAACAAGAAATAGGGAAGAAATACTTAGAAGAGTTGAAGAATTCTACAAAAAACTATATGAAAGTAACAGTGGATTAAACGAAGACATTGAAATAGTCGAAGGAACAGCTCCTAAAATCTTAAAAGAAGAAGTTTCATTTGCAATAAAAAGTATGAAGAAAGGAAGAGCCCCTGGTGATGATGGTATTACATTAGATATCCTAAAAGAAGCTGGAGAATATGTAGAAGACATACTTGCAAAATTCTTTACCAAATGTCTTAACAGCGGTAACATACCAAACCAATGGGATTCTGCAACAGTAATTCTTTTGCATAAAAAAGGTGATAAAGAGGATTTGAAAAATTACCGACCAATTAGCTTGTTACCTGCTATTTATAAAATCTTCACAAAAGTGCTAACACATCGCCTGCAGAAAAAATTAGATGCAGCTCAACCAAGAGAACAAGCTGGATTTCGAAGTGGATTCAGTACAGTGGACCATATTCAAGTATTAAGAGAATTAATTGAAAGAACACATGAATATGAACTTCCATTGTGTGTTGCATTTATTGACTATGAGAAGGCCTTTGACTCTATTAAAACATCAGCAGTCATCAACTCTTTAAGATCAACAGACATTGAGGATGTGTACATTGACATGGTGAAACGTGTGTATAAAAATGCAAGTGCAAAATTTCGGTTACATAAAGATACCAAAACTATCAAACTTGGCAAAGGGGTGAGGCAGGGAGATACCATTTCTCCAAAACTTTTTACTTCAGCTTTACAGATGATTTTTCAGCTGATAAATTGGAATAACAAGGGAATAAAAATAAATGGTGAATATTTAAATCATTTGCGGTTTGCTGATGACATTGTTATTTTTTCAACGAACCCATCAGAACTCCAAGACATGGTACAGGAGCTCTCAACTAGAAGTAAAGAAGTTGGACTCAAGATGAACCTACAAAAAACTAAGATCATGTTCAATAATTTTGTAGAGGAAACAAAAATACAAGTTGACAACATTGAGCTAGAAATTGCTGATTCATATATTTACCTTGGCCAGCTGATTTCAATGGATGGCAACATTATGAAAGAACTCAACAGACGTATTAAACTTGGCTGGAGTGCATTTGGAAGAAACAGTTTTATCCTGAACGGGAATTTGCCTTTGTGTCTAAAAAGAAAGGTCTTCAACCAGTGTGTATTGCCAGTCCTCTCTTATGGATGAGAGACATAATGTCTAACACTCGGAGCAATACGAAAGTTACAGACAACACAAAGGAGCATGGAGAGGTGCATGCTTGGAATAACTAGGAGAGATCGGAAAAGGAACACTTGGGTGAGAGAGCAAACTAGAGTAGAGGACATCATTGTTAAAGTAAAAGGGCTGAAATGGCGATGGGCTGGGCATATTGCAAGAAGAACTGATCAACGATGGACAACAGAAATTCTGAACTGGATTCCAAGAGACCACCAAGACCTAGAAAACGTCCTCAAACTAGATGGGTGGATGAAATAAGAAAACATGTTGGGGTGACGTGGAAGCGAATTGCTCAGGATAGACTTGTGTGGAAAGCATTTTTAGAGACCTTCATCCAGCTGTGGATAGATAATGGTTGAATATGATGATAACTGTATGATTTATTATCAAAGTCTATTTTGAGCATTAGTTATTTGAACCATGAAAGCTCAGTCAATTTCCGCCCTTTGTTAACAGGAGGAAAAATTCCCCATAACTGTTACCCTGTTTATCCGTAGTTTCCTGTTGTGAGAAATGTCTCTGGTGAAGGCCAAAGTTTAAACATATTTTGTCCTGTTCATACAAAGGTTCTAGACTAATGGAATGAATCATGAAAGTAGTCCCCCACCCCCCCAAAGTATCTGAAAGTGACCGCTAAGCAGAGGTTTGAAATATATTATTGTAAATCCGTTTCTACCAGAGAAATTTTACCCGACTTTAAAAGCAGAGTGACAGTATTTAAAGTGTGTCCGTTAAGAGGGCTTTCGCTGTAATTAAAAAAAATGGCCAGTTTTACGTGCAATTGTTAAACATACTAAAGGAATTTTGTCAATGGTTTTTATAATTCCCAAGAAAACCTCGTCATCAAATAAGGTAGCTTTTGTGTGTCAAAAAATTGTGATTTAAATGCTGTAATCACTTTTTGAGGCGGAGAAAAACAAAAGCCATCAAAATGTTTGAAAGGCATTATCAAACACCCTGTGGGAAAGAATCCAATATCTATTGTGGTTTCCAAGAAATTGTCTATTAAATTACGGGATTTCCATGTTATCGATTGGAAGTCAGGGGCAGACGCAGATTTTCATTTTAGTGGGGGGAGGGTCAAGGACAGAATTTGCCATGGTCTTGGAATAACACCCTTCATTTATCATGAAAATTGGAATTTTTTACAGTGAAAAAATATATTTGGGGGGGGGGTCACACATGACCCCCGTGTCCGCGCTTGTTGGAAGGTAGCATACTTCTTAAATTATACAATAATTTTTGCTACCCACGTTTAAGTAACTCAAACTTTTTTTTATATTCGGAGAAAAAGAGGCACCGTCCTTATCCTGGACTCGAACCAGGGACCCCGCTTTGAGTACGCGGTGTCTTGAGGAATGAGGACAAGAACAAACGCATTTTTCTCCGTATATTAGGATGTAAGATATTATTACCCTTCACAGGGATAACACAATTGCCAAATAATGGTCAACACAGAAAAGCCTCCGGGGCGAGATTTTTGAGTTTTTTTGAGCAATTATAAACCATTATTTGGCAATTGTGTTATCCCTGCGAAGGGTAATAATATCTTACATACTTCTTAAATATAAAAAAATGCCCTGCGGTGGCGCAGTGTGGTAACGCGTTCTCCTATTGCGCGGCTAATCCGGGTTCGACTCCCAGCAGTGCAAAGAACGCTTACTCAGAGATCTCATAAAGATCGCACTGCTCACTGTAGTCCGGGGTTTGGTTCCCTAGGCCTTAAGAGGTTCGGATTCCTCGGAAAACAGTAGGTCCCGGCGCAGCATGACCACTGTAGTCTTTGAGCCGTAAAACCAAAAAACAAACAAATATAAAAAAAAAATAACAAAGTCAGATTCTTTTTTATATATTAATATAAATAGGCAAAACTTAAAAAAAAAAAAATTATACACTGTTTAGCCTTAGTAACAAGGCAAGAGTAATGGTTATACTCGAAAACTCCAACTTTCGGCCATCATTTAGATCGTTCTTATCAAATCCATACAGTTCTCCATAGCAGCTTGGGAAACTGTCTTCACAAAATTTACCCAAAACTTCACCGCCTAGAGTCGTCGACATGTAGTCTATGAATTCAGCAGCCTCTCCGCCCCCACAATATTTCTCTGCTGCTTTTACTTTGCATTGTCGAAGCCAGTCAAAAGCACTGCCAATTAAAAAGAAAAAACAGAAAATACACATTTTAATTTTTTTGATAGCTTTGCAGGAAAAA
>QLNU02003204.1:0-12659 GCA_006491805.2 Dysdera silvatica | reverse complement strand
AGAACTGGTAGAGATTCAGTTACTCCTATACCAAAGTTGTCGTATATGGTAACCAACTGCCTATGACCACCAGTGCGGTCCAGTCCCAAAGATGCTCACTTTAGGCCGGTTTTATTGTATTTTGTCCTAATTAATTAGCCAACATCATAAGCATAACCCTGAGGGAATATTAAAGGGAAACCTGGCCCTCTTAGCAGAAATTGGTAAAAATACCAAGGTCTAGGCGTTTTCGTCTTCCAAAACCTCCAGAGTTATTACGGCAATATTTAGTATACGAATGGGTGGTTGTTGTTTTTTTATTAATACAAAAAGGCACCTTACCAACAGCTATGAAATAATTTCTTGTTGCTTTTGTCAACCTCACTTTTAATTCGGTTTTGAGAAACTTCAAATTTTTTTTGGCAAATGGAGGAATCATTTCGCAATCGTTGGAAGCACTCTAGATGCTTGATGTATTCTGGAAAAAAAAAAATTAAATCAAAATTTTTGCAAAGCAACATATTCACTGAAGAAGGAATACTAATTAACAAACACAGACCATATCCGCAACTAATCATAGTTATGTCAGTTACCTGATTCAACAATATCTCAGTCATTAATCGATACGGCAAAAACTGTAAAATATTTTTAGGTCTTTTAACCAATTTAAAAATGTGCATACGTGCGTATTTGTATGTTCCCCGCGAAATACGCGTTAAGGTGGTAAGGGTTCGAAAAACCCACGGGGTCTGCATTTGTGTACACAAGAGAACTTCGACCTTTAAATACGTATTAACCGAAATAACCTGCCCCTGTACGTGTTTTTAAATGATACTTGTTCAATGTTTAACACATAAACACGCGTATTTATTTTCTAGTGTACTATACGGCCTTAAGAGAGCCAAACAAACACAAGAGGTGGATATCGATCTATTTCCAAAGTAATTAATATCATACATATATACTTTGTAACACAACACACGCGTATACTTTGTACACATTTACTTAATAACACATGCATATACTTTGTAATGTTTTTTCACTATCAACATATTAGCTGAGTAATATGTAATTAAACATATTGAACAAATGTTTTAGTTGCTTTACACTTGAAAATTCGAATTTCCAGATTGCCTGTTACTCACTCCACCCTCTCCATACACAGTTTATTTCGGGATTTTTTTCGTATTAAAATAGTTATTTACTTTTGTTTGTCTCTGTTTCGGCGCATATCTCTGCTAGTAATTTCAGTTTTCCTCCGGTGGTATGCCAGAAAATGTCCCTCTCATCTTTCTCCATGCACCTCTGAACCATATTTTTGACACAAGCGATAGCATCTTGTTGTAACCTATAAATGGCATGTCATTGGATTAAAATGGTTTTAAACAAGTTGAAAAATATACACAATTACATCCATTAAACACGAAATAAGTGAAGTATATTTTTTAAACATTCTATAATTACAGTAGAACCTGCCTTTCTGACTGCACCGCATTGGTCATTATAGACAGATGGTCACTATACATCACAGGCTTTGGTATAACGAAGTCCCTACCAGTTCTCTCTTATAAAAAGTGGTCACTTTATTCAGGTGGTCGGTTTATCAGGTTCCGCTGTATTACCATGCCGTAGGTGTAGCACATGAGGCAGTTGCCTCGGGTTAGAAGCTCAAAGGGGCGCCAAATGAGGTAGTAACGTTTAATTTTTCGCGGAACTTTTTGTAAAGGGGAAAAAAAAAAAAAAAGCGACTTTCCTACATCTGGTATCAAACACGGGACCATATGCAGTAAAGAGAGAGAGAGGGAAAAAAAAATCCTTAACTTGTTAATCTCACTCAAATTTCTGCTTATTAGTGAGTTTCAATAGATGTTGAACCTGCAGTTGCTTTTGGTTTTTCTGTCTGTCTACACACTATAAAAAAGGTAAGATAAAAAGGTCTTCCGTAAATGCAATTATGATAGCTATTGTTAACGTTGAAAACCTACCGAGTTACTTGAGAATTGGAGAGTTGCGATTTAGGGAGTGGCGAATTAGAGAGTTGCAATTTAGGGTGTGGCGAATTAGAGAGTTGCAATTTAGGGTGTGGCGAATTAGAGAGTCGCTGTTTAGGGAGTGGCGAATTAGAGAGTTGTGATTTAGGGATTGGAGGGTTATGATTTAGATAGTGGCGAACTAGAGGGTTGCGAATTAATGTTAATTGAAACCTGCTAAATTTAAATATTTACCTTATGCGGTATTCTTTCACTTGTTTGTTAATCGTTTTGTTTCTTTTAGTGTTTATAAGTTACTGTTGGTTCTGCTTTTCTTTTTTTTTCTGATTGGTCCAATTTTCCGCGACAAAACTACTTTTTGTGAAAAAAAAAAGTTACCGAGTCCGATATATCGAACTTAAGACTCTACTGAGTGACGAAAAAAAGCCAGTTTCACACTTAATGATCACTAGACTTCCGCCTATTACGCGTTTCCTAATGTTCGCAAAGTGTTTCTCAATTAACGAGCATTATGCTTCTCTATATTTCGCGCGAATGGTTTAATTCTCCATGGAAATTTTTTGTAAAAAAATCCCTAGTTCTGATATCGAACGCTGGACCCTGTATAATAGAGAAAAGACACCTTTCTTGTTAATGACGCTCAAACTGCACACAATTTTGCGATTCCTTCTGCTTTTTCAGTACCTCCGTTTAATTGGCAATGCTAAGCTACATTTTTTTAAAGAAAAAAGGCGCCTGTTTTACCCCAAGTGCGGTTTAATACTCGGCACACCATGTAGTGATGAGAGAGCATTTTCCTCGTTAACGACCATTAAATTGCTACTCATTAAACGTTTTGTTTCGTTATATTAGTGTATCTTAAGTTTTCTTAGTTAACACGCGTTTGGTTTTCTATTCGTTGCGAATGATTTCCTTCAACACAGAAGAAATATTTTTTGCACAAAATAAAAAATATCGACTTTCTCAAATCTGGTATTGAATTCATAACTTTACGGACTGACAAATGTGGGGAGAGAGAAGCCCCTTTCCTCGTTAATGCCATTATGGTGGATGGTATTGTATTTTACAACTTTGCCCCAGGTTCAAAAATTTCTCGGTACGGCCCTGCCTATATTCCGGCGGTGGTGCAGTGGTTACGCGTTTATCCACGTGCCGTTATACCGGGTTATCTAACGTTGCCACAATAAGGAAACTCTTACCGACTAGCCGTGTTGTGGAAGTTTGTAAATTGAGGACCAAAAGGGTGTAACTTAAATTCGTATTCAAATTGAGAACCAAATATTGTTCTGGAATTTACAGGCGAGGTTTTCTGTTTTCTGGGGTTCACTGGCGGTTGTATACTAGTAAAACTTTGTTTATATGAGGTTACTCTCTGTGGTGTAAAGTGATGGATAAAGTTTGATGCGGAGCAGAGACAGGTCATGGTGTCATTTTGACGTTACAAGCATTTCCATTTCAATGTTGTGATTACTTAGGGAATTTTGCTAGCGTCTTCATTGTGCGCATGCACCTAGATCCTTCCTTCCACCTACATAGAAGCCAGTATTTCATCGATTTGCCAGTAACCTCAACGCCTTTTCTTAGTTCAAAAAGACCCTAGTAGAATCAGATATAACCGAAATTTTTGTACGTCACCCCTTGATATTTCCTTTCTTCTTTTTGATCAGAGTGAGTCGGTGGTTCTCACTTCATAACTGCACCCAACACATGTGGTATCGCGTGGTGAATCTGGTACCTAACTTACCAACACCCGCCCCAATTGTTGAAGGTATGTCCCATAGGTTCTTGGAGGTGCGGATTACTCCGTAAACGTATGTGCACTGTCCTGTGGTTGGGTCGTGGTAATGCGTTCATCTCTCGTGCCATCAAGCCAGGTTTCACTCCCGATGGTATTGTAAAATGCGTGTGGTTCTTTTGTCCACCCTAGTCTGGGGTTTAGTTCCCTTTGCAGCAGAGATTCGGGTTCTTTGAGAATTGTAATTCCATGACCTTTGCTGTCCTTGAGCTATGAACACACGAACAGCTATTACCTGCACTCTCGTTGTAAGTCCTCTTCATTTTCGGCAAAGAGATCTGACTTGCCGTGGCTAAAAGATCCAATCCTGGCTTGGCATTGTAATAATTCAGTTAAATCGCACGACTGTATCGGGGAAATGTGTCCTAGAAAAAAGACAGCCATAGTCATCGTAATCATCAATCATAATCAATAATATGCATAGATAAGACCACGATGATCATGGAAGCAGTAATTTAATTTTATGAGACCATCGAATAATTCCAGTAATATATATGAAGTGTAATAGTTATTCATTCGAAAACGTACAGATCTACAATGATGATAATTTTATAATAATTAAAAAGGGGTCGCAAAGACTCCCCACCCCCTTGAAAATAAAATTGACCTGTCTAACGTATTTTTGAAAGAATCCATTTTAACTACCCGAAAATACGTCTGTTTCGTTTTTGATGCGCTACCCTGCATACTTTAAATACAGTGCCGGATTTATAAATGGGCACTTGCTCGGGGCTCAAGAAGCTGTGGACTTTTTTTTTAATTGCAAATTATTTACCGTAGAATTCTGTCGATCAGCTGTCCACAAGAAGGCGCCCCCCACCCTTTTTTTTTCAAATCTGAAATCCTCAAAAACTGCGTGAAACAACCTCTGCCCCACTAGGCCGGATCCAGGCAGGGGGCGTACACCCACTGAGAATAATAAGTTTACATTAAAAATGATTATTTTCAAGTAAAAAATAAAACTAAACTTACAAGTGAATTTTCAAGCTTTGCGCCCTCCTTGAAATTTTGTTCTGCATCCACCCTTGCCCCCTCCGCCAATATCCCCCCCTCAAAAGAAATCAAAAAGTCGTCGTGAAATAAACTAAATTTATTTATAAAAATATCATTATTATATCTTATAATAATGCATATAAGGTAGGCTAACCATAAATGTCGCTCCTTCCCTATCGTCTGCGATTTTTCGTCGAATTTGAGGGGGCGGAAGGACAGAGTTTTATTCATTTCTACTAATACGGCGGGGCATGGGCGTAACTAGCTTCGAACTCTAGGGGGCTAAACCGTATACCTCAATGCTTAGACGAAATTTTTTAGGGGATCAGATCCCCATAGTTACAGTAATGGAGGGGGCGCCAAAAATTGCGTCTAGGGCGTTTCGTACCCTAAATCCGGCCCTGTTTATATATACACTACTTTGATATATGATTTTTTTTTTGTACATTACTTTTAATGAACATTATTGTCTTTTTCAAAATGCACTTTTTAAAACGTCATTTATTTGATGTAATTATACCTTTCGTTGGATTGTATTATTATATAGCTCTCTTTTCTGCATGGCAGCGTTTTCATTGACATGTTATTATTTTCAACTGTCAAACGGAATGTTTTTAATAACGTTACAACTATACTTTCTCTATTTTAATTTTGAAAGTGAAAGACCGTTTTGGCCCAGTAAGCTCATTGTCAACGACATAAATTAAAGGGACTGTCTACATCATCACCATCAGCGTAATAAATACAAAATTTATTATAGAGCATTTCATGTGAAAATGAAACTGGAACCAGAATATTAATTTTATGGTAAAATGAGCGTCATCAAGCAGAAGCATATTTAAATTGATTGATTGTTTGGCTTTTTTATGGCGCAAGAGCATCTGGGCTATACTGCGCCAACATTTAAATTAAACACTGCTTTGTTGTTGTCTGTTATCCCTGTAAAGAGTTGTTAACAACAAGGCCTTAACCATACATTTTTTCGGGGGAGGCAAAAAATTTTTACAATCTCGCTAGTGGATAAGTATTAGTAGCAAAAACATTTCGGAAGGGCGGCCCCTTGAGACCGCCGCCTGGCTACGGCCCTAGTTAACGACAAGCTTCCTTCCACTGGTATACTGCCCCCAATATTTTTATGCCGTCGACGCTTATGTTACGATGCTATGAGAAGGACGGAAAAAAGAAGATTCTGTTTCCCTCTCCAAAAGAGAAAATGAATATACGCTGTAAAAAAAAAGACTAAATTAACAGAAAAAATCCTGGCAGCTGAGTTACCAGGACTTTCTTTTTTTTTTACAAATTTTCCGTTTAATAATAGTATATGGAAAAATATAGTGTCAACCGAGAAGCAGAGAGAATTCCTGACCTTTGACCCTAAAAAGAGACCTTCGGCCTCATCAAGACCACCCTTAATTACGTACGCCGCCGGGTGGTATGAATTTGTATTTATTTAATTGTTTTTGATAGGTAAGTATTTAATTAGATACGCCACATAGCGGTAATAAGTTAGCACTTATTTATATTATCATTACAGCCGGTGTGTTTTTCATGTTAGTACAAAGACTTTTTTTTTTCTGGAGCCTAAACGACGCCATGCTTGTGTGCCCACTGTTTGGACATGAATAATGTACATTCGGGTTTGAATATACGTCCGAATGTACTTCTGAAAGTGAAAACAGGGCACACAAGAAGTTTATTACTTCGCAGCAGTTAATTTTCCAATTTACAAGACAAAGACATACATGCTAGTATTTAAGAGACGAAAGCAGACATGAAAAGGTAACGCCACCTACCGTGAGATAATTGTAGCAAAGTAATGGTCCAAATTATGAATGAATTGGTCCTCATAGTCCCGATTTCAGGAAGATATGGTAATTTTTTTTTCACCTGCGGAGCAAAGTCCCGTTGTTTTCGCGCTTTCTAGATTTTGATATAGGGACTCCCCAGAGCTAAAAATGTTGCCAAGATCGGGGAGCCAAGCTTGAAAATAAGGAAAAAAGAAAATAGAAACAAGATGGCATCCTGAGCTGATCTAAAATTAGCAACCGGTGTCGAAGAAATTCGTCAGTTCGCAAATATCTTGGATCTAGTATAGCGGAGACATTAGCTTCACTGCTTGAATTGAAAATATGAACGCCAATTCTAAGAAAGTGCAGTGAATACAAATTCGCGCGCGGAAACGCATACCCACGCACACATACGGTAGATTTTCGTTACAACGAAGACGGATATAACGAAAAATCCATTATTACGAAAGTACGATTAATCCCCATTTCGAATGCCATTAGGGCAATGTATTAGAATTTGTGGTTTAATAGGATTTATGATGCAGACGTATAAACCAGAAAAAAGGGCTTTCAGATGGAATGTTTAAAAACTTAATATTTACATTTTGAACATTAATTAGACAGCCCTTAAATTGTTCTAAAAATGTGTAAACACCCTCTGTATTAATAAATCACAGAAAATATTTATTGAAAAAAAAAAAGTTTTTCACAGAAACCGCTGAAACAGACACAGAAGTTGACCACACTGTGTTTTCGTTTTCACTGATGATAGTAGATTTCATCTAGGGTCAATGCCCATATGTGGGGAGAGGGCCTGAATGAAATTGGTAATAGGACTGGTAAAAAATATTCATATATATATATATATACATATATATACTTGTCAAACGTATAAAAAGGGGAGAAAAAATCCCTCAAACCTTGAACAATTATCAAAATTCTGACCACAAGATATCGTTTTGTATGTATGTTTGTTTGGATTTTTTATGGCGCAAGAGCATCTGGGCTATACTGCGCCAAATATCGTTTTGTAGACCACTAATTTGAGAATACTTTAAAGAAGAAAAAAAAAATAGAAACCATTTTCTATAAAAGGGGGACATTATAAAAAATTAAATTCTGATGGCAAAAATTTACGATGTTGTCTGAAGGCAAAATTGGTATTTTCTCTCTTAGCTTTGTATGATATTTCTTTTTTTGTCGAAAAAGGTGACACATCTTTAATCAACGTTATTTTGTAAAAACATTGAACCCCTCTGAAATTAAAACCTGGCTGCGGCCTTGCTAGGGTCACAAATAATTTAATATACATGCATTACCCACTCCCAATCTCAAATATTGCGATTGATGGTGTACCTATGATTATTAAATATTATTACAATATATACTAGTGTTGATCTCTCTAGCGACAACGTGGAAATTATTCTAAGAACTCGTCCTTTTTTCTGTCAGTTCCTTCATAAATTTCCTTTAATGAATGCATGGCATTCATTCCATCTGTTCCCCCGGAATTTACCAAAGAAAACTACAATAAAAGCCCTCTTAACGGATACCCCTCAGATACGGTCAAATAAAAATCCCCCCCGACAGGGTATTCCTTCACAATAATTCCCTTCTTTTTTTTTTTGCGGTTATCCTACATTTAAGGGCAAATATTTCTGTCAGCGAGTGTCCGCAAATGAGAGGTTTGTTGTAATTATTTTCACTTCCGGAGATGGGGAAATTATAGGACATCACATCCCCACCATGTCTGCCACTTATTTTTCTCTCTGTCCAAATTTAATTACCGATTCACCGATTCACACGCTATAAATTGTACGTCGTTTCACATTGCAGGAGTATTTCTTATTGCACTAATTCTTTGCCCTGTTTCCGATACAGAAATCTCACACTAATTGAAATTGTTACTGTGAAGTTACTCTAATTTCTTTTAAAAAAAATAAGTGTTTGGGTTTTTAGAAAGTTATTTTTAAGTTTAGAAGTGTGATTATAAGTTATTGATCTCGCGACTCACGATGGTGTTGGAACCTAGGCAGTTGCCTAACTCGTCTTAGTCTGAAGCCACCTTGTGTGCCTATGTGATATATGGAAGGCAAGGTCGTAGCTACACGCGTGTTACGGGGTGGGGAGGGGGCCTGTGAAAGCTACAGAGGTGTATTAAAATTCGTAAATGTTTTTATGTATTTTATTAATATATAAGCAGACTAATGTATTTAACGATAATAAATAACTTTTTTAACGTAAATTTTAGTATATACCTCTCTCTCTATAATTTTCCATATCCTTATTATAAAGTATATGAACACTCCAACGTATGTAAAAAACATTATGTACACAAGATCTACGGTAGAAAGCTATTTTGAACACATTTTTAACGTCAAAGAACAATTTCCATTATCATGTACAATTTAATACAAAACAAAAAATTTAAAATAAAAGTCTGCAATATTTTATTTTGAGAAAAAGTATTTTCCATGGGGGAGGGGGGGCGCAGAACTCCCTATAGCCCTAGCCTGACTACGGGTCTGATGGAAGGGAGGGAGGATAGGTTGATCTAGGGGGGCGGCTCTCCCGAGAATAACGAATTTTCACATACTACAGGCCCCTAGGAATCATAGTAATATTGTAGATTGGGCATCGTGCCGTAAAACCTGATCCCGTCCCGCAATATTATAGTTAAGCATTTTATAAAATATAAAAAAAAAACCCAAAAAACAGTATCACTGTTCAGTTCTTAAATCATAGAATACCATATGTTTTTAAAGATAAGCAGATTCATATATAAGCTTAGAGTATGACTTTACTGCAACTAAATTATTTTATACACAATAAAGCTGTTAAAAGATTTTATTTTGTAGCTAAATGTGGTAATATGAATAAACAACTTACGATTTTGTCGCGGTCGGACATGATTATCATATTACGAATAAACTGGTAACGAATAAGTAACGTACTGCATCAGAGCGCAAAACGGCAATGCAATAGTATAAGACCTGTTAGTTTATTGTGTGTGGTGCAAGAGCAAGGGCTATAGTAGCTACGATATGCATTCTTATTATTTTATCTTAAGTTATGTTCTGCGTTTAGTTTGCTTTAAAGTTTAAGTTATGTTTTGTTACTAAATAGTTAATGTTTACTTTGATGGAGTCAAATGATTGAATTGCTAACGACATCATGAAGCTTACACCAACCAGTAGCAACAAATATGTGGGGGATATAAGGTATTGCTATGCCTGCTATCCATCACTTACAATTTTCACCTTGCGTTATTTAAACGTTAATTTTAATGCTGTCATTTATGCCCTACTTTTCATTATTGCTTCTGAACATCAATATTTATACTTTTAAAAATCAACATTCAGAAAAATCCAAAATAAGTAAATTTATATATTTCATTTCAATCTATAAATCATTATATATATATATATATCATCATCATCATCATCATATTCAACCATTATCTATCCACTGCTGGATGAAGGTCTCTCCAAATGCTTTCCACACAAGTCTATCCTGGGCCATTCGTTTCCACGTCACCCCAACCTGTTTTCTTATTTCATCCACCCATCTAGTTTGAGGACGTTTTCTAGGTCTTCGGTGGTCTCTTGGAATCCAGTTCAGAATTTCTGTTGTCCATCGTTGATCAGTTCTTCTTGCAATATGCCCAGCCCATCGCCATTTCAGCCCTTTTACTTTAACAATGATGTCCTCTACTCTAGTTTGCTCTCTCACCCAAGTGTTTCTTTTTCGATCTCTCCTAGTTATTCCAAGCATGCACCTCTCCATGCTCCTTTGCGTTGTCTGTAACTTTCGTATTGCTCCAACTGTTAGACTCCATGTCTCTGATCCATAAGAGAGGACTGGCAATACACACTGGTTGAAGACCTTTCTTTTTAGACACAAAGGCAATTTCCCCTTCAGGATAAAACTGTTTCTTCCAAATGCACTCCAGCCAAGTTTAATACGTCTGTTGAGTTCTTTCATAATGTTGCCATCCATTGAAATCAGCTGGCCAAGGTAAATATATGAATCAGCAATTTCTAGCTCAGTGTTGTCAACTTGTATTTTTGTTTCCTCTACAAAATTATTGAACATGATCTTAGTTTTTTGTAGGTTCATCTTGAGTCCAACTTCTTTACTTCTAGTTGAGAGCTCCTGTACCATGTCTTGGAGTTCTGATGGGTTCGTTGAAAAAATAACAATGTCATCAAATAGCGTGGCTTATCGATAGGAGAAATTGCGAGCAGAGGCAGTACCCCCTATAACCCCCATAGGGGGCGCTGGCAGGGGCGGCCTTAAAATAAAGAAAATCAGGCGATCGCCTAGGGCTCCGCGCCATCCGGGCCTTACGCAATACTTCAATAGCTGCTTCAAAACTAAGAAAAACTTTATACGAAACTTCAAGTATTTTTCACATTAAAAATAAATTAAAAAAACTTCACGAGTGATAATTTCAAATAGTGTAAAATTTCTCTGTTCAAAAGAAAGCAAGGGATTACTACAAAATATTACTTTTCTCATACAAAAAACGAAATTTAAATTATGGCTTAGGACTATTAAAGGAGTGTGATAGTTAACGTGAAAAAGGAGAAGACACTATAAATAATGTCGGCATGTGGTTGAAAAGAAGATAATTTTTTAGGGAATAGTTTCCATATTGTCACTAAAGTAAGTCTTAGCAGATATCCGCCACTGGTTTAAGGTGCTATTCTTTTGCAGCACTCCTACATTTTCAATTCACGAGCTGCCGCTGGCACTAACATTTTATGGTTGTTCACCAAACTAAAACTGAGGGACCCCTTGATACTTCTTGAAGAGGTTCACCATGTCCTGGCGAAAGGTGTCTTCCAGGCAGTGGCGTAGTCAGAAAATTCATAAAGGGAGGGTTAAAGGATTAATGGGAGGGGTTACAGAGCTATAACTCATATATTCCTATGTTAAATATACAAAATTTCATTGCGATAGGGGTCACAACCCCCAAAACTGACCCCTGGCTAAGCCTCTGCTTCCAGGTGCCTAGATACGGCAGGATAGAGAAGAGTTTTGCAGTGTAGACTTGTTGCCACCAGTGGCGGATTGGGCCCCGAATACCCAAGGGGCCCCAGCTCGAGAGATTCCTAGTTTAAAACTGCCACAACACAAAACGTGAAAAATGCAATATTTAATATTATTCATATGTTCTATGTAAATAAGTATAGAATGTTCTTTTATTAAATTAGAGCTAATTAAAAATCATATTAGCTCAACAATGAGTGCAAAACGATTAAATGCTTCTTTCAGAACTATAGTTTTGCCACTTAAAATTAAATAAGAAAAATGAGAATTAAATAAAATTATAATGGCAGAAACATTCGTCTTTGATAACGCCTATTTTTTTTTTTTTACAAAATGCCGAATACGTAGAGGAACGACTTTGATTTGACCTCTAAACTTATCGCATTGAAACTTATCCCGTGTGTATATATATATATATACTTCAGCACGAGAATGCTAAACGGTAATTGGATGAGAAGAGAAACCAGTTGTTTAAATAATTCCCCCTTCTGACTAGTATCTATCTATCTATTTATCTAAATAATATTTACGTGTGAAAATCGAAGCTTCTGGATAAACCTTTGAGGGAGAGATTTCGCTCATGTCCTGCATCGACTGATTGTATGAATTTTTATAAAATTCACTTTGAACTATTACTATCATTTTAATTAAAAAAATAATCATTATTATAGAACAAATGAACCTTCAAAAGGAAAGAAAGTGTTTGGGTGCATAATAAATGGGATTATTGATGTACCATTATTATTAAAATATATATCAGTATTATGAGGTATTATCTCTCTCGCTTGGAAATACATACCAGGACGTAAGGAGTCCAATCGAATTGTAAATACTGTTTACTCTATTTTTGCAGAAGTTGTCAAGAATAATAATTATATATATTAAAGAAGGAAAAAAAATGATGTCTGGAAGCGTGATATAATATCATAAATGTTATTAAAAAGTTATAAATGATAAAGGAAGTTTGCAAGGATATTTGCAAAGAGTATTAATATATGTTATTAAGAAAGAAAAAATACTAAGACTGAAAGAAGCTGATGAATAAATAAGAAGCGTTGA
>QLNU02003202.1:8996-19017 GCA_006491805.2 Dysdera silvatica | reverse complement strand
TCACTATGCCTCTACGACGAAAGAGGGCGACATTTCAGCAAGTTACGGAGTTTGAACGGAGACGAGTGATCGGTTTTCGTGAAGGAGGGTTTTCTTATCATGCAATAGCAGCTCGTATAGGGCGTAACAGCAGTAAAGTGATGCGAGTGTGGGAGCAGTGGGTTCAAGAAAACCAGACAACTCAGAAATCCGGGAGTGGACGTGGAAAGGTGACGTCAGCACGGAATAGTAGACACCTGGTCCGCATGGTGGTGACGGACCGTTTTGCTTTATCTGGACAGTTGGCAGAACGTTGCACTGCTATGGTGTATCATTGTGTGCTTCATCAATTGTCGGCCTCTAATGCACCGTGGACGTGCACAAGAGTCTTCGTGACACAGGATTCCTGATGCAAAACTAGCGCTCGGTGGCTACCAGCCTGCGGGCATAGACACTCAGGTACGTTGATTGGCAACAAGTGGTGTTTTCTGAAGAATCCTGCTTTAATTTGGGGTACAGTGATGGCCGCATCTGTGTTAGACGCTATACCGGTGAACGCCACCTTCCGGAGTGCATTATCCAACGTCATAGTGGACGAACTCCCAGCTTTATGGTCTGGGGTGTGATTGCATATCATGGATGAACTCAGTTGCTATGAATTGTGGGTAATCTTAACAGCAACCAGTACGTTAATTAAGTTCTGCAGCCCGAAGCTGTTCCCTTCCTTCAAGGCATTCCCGGAGCTATATATCAACAGGAAAATGGTGGCTCACATATTGCCAGGAATATTCAAGACTTCTTTTCATCACAATCGATACAGCTTTTTCCTTGGCCTGCCTATTCGCAGGATATATCGCCGATTGAATATGTGTGGGATTTCATTGGTCGGCGTCTCTCATGATCCTCGTCCCATAGCTACTACAGATGAACTTTGGGGTCGCATATAAGCAACCTGGAATGCTCTTCCTCAGGCGGACATTCGACATCTGTTTGATTCCATGCTACGTCGTATAGAATCATTTATTGCAGCGCGTAGTGGTTTCACCAAATACTGATTTTCAACATGTATTTTTTTGCTTTGTAATTTTAATCGTTTATTTGTACCAACATAGGTCGTTTATACATTAAATTTCATTAAATTCAAACGAGTCCTTCATGATGTTGCAATTTTTACAAATATGAGTATATTTTTTTGAATAGCTGATTTAACAAAAAAAATAATAATTACTTGATATTATTATATAAGAATTAATTGAAAATAAAAAATGGATTCAAACTGCATGATTCAGAGCCCCCACGAAGGTTTACATTCACACAGAAAGAATAACTTCATTTTTGGCGGAACCCCTGTTGTGAAACCCTGGTTAATACCCCATTTAAGATGAGTACAAAACTGTAAAATATTATATCCGAAATTTAGTTAGTTAAGTGCAGGGTATGGTGCAGTTCAGAAGTGCTTATGAACCTATTGCTGTCCATTAGTATTTCTCGCGGAACGCCGGTCTATATTGTACGCCATTTGAGGCGAGTACAAAACTGTGAAATATTATATCCAAAGTTTAGTTAATTGAGTTCATGGTCTACTGCAGTTCCAAAGTGCTCGTGAATCGGTGACGCTACTAATGTCCATTCCTGTTTCTTGCGGAACCCCAGTTTCGGAACGATGGTCTATAGTATACTCCATTTGAGGTAAACAAAAAACTGTTAAATATCATGGCCGAAATTTAGTTGTCTCATTTTAGGGCGTGCTGCAATTCAGAAGTGCTCGTGAACCGGTGACGCTACTGCTATCCATTCCTATTTCTCGCGGAACCCTAGTATTCCATCAAATGGCGGTTGTAAAACGTTGGTTTAGATAGTAAAACATGTTTATTGTTATCCATGAAATCATCTACCACAATGTTGAATCATATTAAATGCGCTTATGCGAGGTGGCTTTCATTTCCAACCATCTACGGTTTACAATAATGTCCAGTATGCTGATATGTGGCAGTACTATGATAATCACGAAGAGATGGCTTCCAAATTAACGAGCGGAAATTTCAGTCTGTGATACGATTTCAGGTAAACAAATAACTAGGACCAAGCTTACAATTTATTAAAGTTTTACACCTTACCACCCTATGGTGGCATTATCATAAAATAACCGAAGTTGGAGCAATTAAAAAATGGCCATTTAAAGGAATGAGTACAAAATTTTAGCTGTTTAGAAATTTTTGGTCGCGTATTTGATTGTCAACTCTTGGTCGCAGAAATGGCTTGAAGGAAAATTTCGCCGCATTTCACTCGGTATGCTGACTTTTTGAAAATAAAATCGATTCCCTGTTGCGAAATTCGTTCCTTTTTTCCTTGTTGCGAAAATTGTAACTGAGATTCTGAAAGTTTGCATTTCCAAAATTAAAATTTTATTAAAAAACACAAATTCTCCGGTTACGGGTGAAACCATATTGCGCGTATCGCAACCTTTCGATTCTCAAATATTTCTTTAATTTTTAAGTTAAGGAAATCGCAAAAAAAACATTTTTAAATAGCAATAAATGAAAATTTTCTGGCCTGGTGAAAATGGAAATTTTTCTTTAATTTGGGAAACGTGATGCGGAAAGCGAAAATATCTGGTTTTTGGTGAAGCACCTTGTTCACTTCTCAAATACTAAATTTATTTCGTTTTCTAGCTGCCCCAAGAGCAACTTTCTCATTTAATTTATAGCTAGAAAAAGACTTTAAAAATAGCCGTTTCAGCTATCTTTAGAACACACTCGCCTGATTATAATATTTTACTTTTCTTATAAACTCCTTGCATCGCTATAAATGTTTCATACAATATTTGATTTTTCTCGAGGTTGATGGTGTATATTTCTAAACTATTCAATAGATTCCAACGAGAATATGGATCTGTCGATTTCAGCGTTTTTGTCTTTAGTAATTATATGCAAAAGCTATTATTTATGTAAATTTTAACTTAAACACAGAAGATTGAATGCATGCGTTATTAACTTCTTTAAGCTTTTAAAGGTTTCCAATTCATATATTTCTTTCACTGCGTCGAAAAGGAAATTGTTTAAACGTCATTTATTGTTTCAGACTGTACTATATTTGGATCGTTTTGGTGCCTTCATCCATTTAAAATTCTATTCTAAGTTCCATCTGTTCAAAGTTTCGTCCTTTTACGCAAAACTCTATATATTTAATATTCCAGCATCCAAATCTTCCGTTCTATTCTGATTATTTTGGAGTGGGATATAAAGTGGGAGGTTTCAAAATATTGTCTAGTTCATCATGTATTCATTTTTCACTTATATAACATTTCTAGATATTTCTCAAAAAAATATAACACATAATTACACCATGAACATGCCATATGCTTAGCATTTCACCATTTATCCTTTTCTCTGTCTTTTTAGATTTTTAAGGGTTTATTCATAAAGAAGCATCGTGCATAAATGAAATATATGGCAATCTGATATTTGCCATTTTAAACAAGCTATTTTATATTGCAGAGGGCCGTCAACCAGCAAGCTTCTATTCATTGAGTTACAAAACAAACGTTAACGTAGGTGGGTTCTTTGATGTATATTTTCTTTTTATAAACTTTGTATTCGAAGCAGCACTTGAATTTAATTTGCAAGTGTCTCGTTTCTCATATATATTTGTACTTTTTTGTATACTTTAGAAGAAATTTGACAGCTTTTATGTTAAGGCAAAGTTAAACATTGCACAGTACTGCAATGATTTCACATCTTATCTTTCCAAATGATTCATTTTAAACTATAAGGACTTTGAGAACACATTGATGATTTGATTTTTGCTTTTAACTGAAATCACGAAATCAATTTCATATTTACTTCAATTTATTATTACTATTATTTATTATAAACTATTTATTATAGTATTGTAAACTATTTGCGGGAATAATGTCGTAGTAATTTGCAAGATAAAATGTGCATACCCTAAATATCAAAAGATGGGGGATGCAAAAATATATGCGCAAGTTATTTCATTAACACAGAATTTATACATTAAGAAATAATCACAGCAGCGAAAACTTTCTAATACGTTGACAGCTGTTTCAATATCCACGTGCTACCTTCTTCAGAATGAAACTGACTCTATTCACACGCAATGCAAGCTAACGTTGTATCTCGACGGTCACAAGTTCGTTTCTTGAGCGAAATAATAAATTTAGGTGTCTATGGCGGCGTCTCTTTTCAAGTGAAGAACCTTTTTCAAATAATTGAAAAATAGTTCTTAAGTTTTTAAAAATGAGTTTAGTTTATTTTTTCATTTGATCGCTAACATCTGTCAACCTGTTTTAAATTGCATGATTCTTCCTTTGTAAATGAAATTTTAATATTATAGCTGTAAAAGATAATATTTCCAATACCATAATAAGAGCAATATAATACAATATAAGATAATTTTCTAATACCATAATAAGAGTATATAATACAATATAAGATATATTCTAATACATAATAAGAGTATATAATATAATATAAGATAATATTTCTAATACCATAATAAGAGTATATAATACAATATAAGATAATATTTCCAACTTGCTTCAATGAACTCAAGGTTGTTTTCTAAAAAAGTTTTTTTTAAATGCTTAGTTTGCATTAAAAAAAACACATCATTTTTGACATTTTGAAAATCAAAACAATTTCTGAAGTAAAGAATTTATTCTGGGTCACATAAAATCCGTATAAATGGCATTGAATGGAAATTTATTTTAAATTGTGCAGAAACATTTAATCGTAACACTTTAGACAGCATTCTCATAATTTGGTAATTTGCAGGGAAAACTAAAAACATTTTTTTAATGTTTGGATCGGAAACGGCAGACTCGAAGTACGTTCGATTTAACTGAACTCCGTGTCTTACAAGTCTTTGAATTGAAATTCATTATCTTGGTAAATGGAATTGTTTTAACGAAACGAAAAGTATATTAATACAAGTCTTAAAATGAATCTACACCTTCTAATTGCCACTAACGTAAGTGTTGCATAAGTACGTTTTATTATATAATTGTTATATTATGGTATTATATAATTGTATAATATAATTATTATAATTATATGGCTCATTATATTATATAATTATTATATTACAATTATTATGTAATTGTTATATTATAATTATTATATAATTGTTATATTACAATTATTATGTAATTATTATATTATAATTATTATATAGTATTCTGGTATTATATAATTGTTATATTATAATTATTATATAATTGTTATATTATAATTATTATATATATTGTTATATTATAATTATTATATAATTGTTATATTATAATTATTATATAATTTACATTTAATTATTATTTGTATGCTTCTGTTTTGAAAAGTTTTATATTGAACTTATACAGAAGAAAATTTGTCTTGACTTTAATATACAGTAAAACATCTGAATAAGTGTCACCCGCGAGACACTGCAAAGGTGACCGCCCTTTAGAGGTGACTGTTATTTGGAGGTTCAGTATAAAAAAAATCGAAATAAATAAAATCAACACTAAAAAGAATTAGTCATTTCAAATATATAAATTCTCGTCTATTTTAATTTACTTTAAAAAATTTGAGATTCGTAAATGTTTTGCTTTTTTATAGCAAATATTCTTTCCAAAGGAAATAATACTTTACAAAAGAATGCAACTATTGATCAGGGTTTGCCATAACGCGCAAAATTTGTCGCTGATCGATGATTTGGATTTCCCGAAAATTTGCTAAAACATCAGAATATGCTTTGATGTTAGAATATAGTAGTTGTTCCACACTGTCTCTTCCGCTTCCACTTCCTCGTCACTTTTTTCCCCTTCCATCATATTTTCCAACAATTCCTGAATGGCACTAAACGTAGCAGAAACTTTCGAATCTTCGTCCATGCAAGCAAACTTGTTGGCGTTCATATCTATTATTCCTGCTACTCTGAGAATACCATCCAATGCTTTCCCATCATCATCATCATCTCTGTCTATATTTTTGAGTTCACTGGGTAAGGAAAAATTTTGCAATTAAACATTCTTTTAATTGCAGGATTTTTGATCGAGAGTTGGAAAGCCACACTAAAAGCACTTTGTCAAGTTTTTCATTTCGTTTTCTCTACCTAAGTTCGCCCCTCCAAAGTAC
Organism: Dysdera silvatica; assembly: GCA_006491805.2. Lineage (NCBI taxonomy): Eukaryota > Metazoa > Arthropoda > Arachnida > Araneae > Dysderidae > Dysdera > Dysdera silvatica. The sequence goes on along the minus strand of QLNU02003202.1, from coordinate 12,904 downwards.
TGTTGGAGACAATTTGCACTCTTTCTTAAAATATCATTTATTTCTGATTTCCCACACCCTTATAGAGTTGCTAATTTTTGTGCACTTAGACCTTTTTTATTGCCTTGGATACTTTACTTCTACTTTAGACTTAAGAATTTTTGGGAAGAATTCATCGTGATCAAAAAACTGGCTTTCAAATGACTAAGTTAAGTTGAGACGACACTAATCAATGGTGACGACGCATAAAAAACCGTAACTGTCAAAAACCAAATTTAGTGGACAGTGTTTGTTTGCTCAGACGGAATATGAGGATAGTTAGCCATAAGTAGCGACATTGTATTCATAGCAAGGGGTGTACATGTAAAGCTACAAAATGAAGATATATTTCAATGGTGTACTTTGAAAGAAAATTCCTTGAAGTAGATTTTACTTCGCATTGTTGACAATTTTCGTTGCAGTCATATTTGAAAATTTGAAAAACTCTTTTTTTCGTGATGCCTACCGTGTTGCCGTTGTTCAGAATTTGTTGTTTGGAGGTTAGAACTAATGTTAATCCTAATGTTAACGCGTTCGGTTCTATTAATATGTGGCCGGTGTTCGGAGGTTAGCATTGCTTAGAGATGACCGTTAAAGGAGGTTTTACTGTAGTAAATGAAAAATATATGAAACATATGTGCTGCTAAAACTGTGTATATCCAACTTCTGGATGATACTTTTGATTGAATAATTTTTAGTTAGTATTTTATGATATCAATATATCTATAAATATAAGCATATCTTTCTTAAATTAAAAATGAAATGTAGTATATTGGGAGCATCTTTAGCAGTTGCGTAGCAACTCAAAATTCATGGAGAGTCTCAAGTGGTTATGAGGGCTCAAATGGCTTTAAAGAAGATTATGGGACACGGCCTTAGAGAAAAGTATGCGTTTTGATATTCAGTGGGGAGCTTGAGCCCCCCTGAGACCCTTTCCTACGCCACTAAGTTTTAGGGAGTAACAGAAATAGTAAATTCTAACAGTAAAGTAAATTCTCTTAAGAATAACATACAAGACTATTTAAACTGTCCCAAGAACCGCAATTTGTGACTTTCCAAACTGTCTCGGGAACAGCGCTGTTCAAATGGATGAAAATAATACATTTCTCTTTTCAACTGAAATGACAACGCTTTCCATTTTCTCTTCAATTCGAATTTTTTTGTTCAAGAAGTACCCACCTCCATTCATTTTCGATGACGTATTTGCTATAACAAAATCTCAGTGGACTTTTTTTTCTCGATTATCACTACACTTAACATTTTATCTATTTAAGGATTGCTCGGCATCGCTAGTCTCAAAATAATCTTATTGCAAATTTATTGAAAAGAAAAATCGCTGAAACAAAGCTTTTATATCAAAAATTATTTCGTTTATTGGGGGTTCCGTATCATCCTTAATGGACACGCCCACTATTTTCGAAGTGTTATAAAAAAATTCCCTTGAGGGATTTGCATTCCAGGTGATATAGCGTCTGATACATGATTAAATTTGGATCTTAATATAAATAGACATAATTTGTAATTATAAAACAAGCACAGTACATAGTGGTTTGCAGGTTGGGAAATTTTGAGTCACTTGAAGGTGTGTTTGTGATTCTGTATATATATATATATATATATATGTGTGTGTGTGTGTGTGTGTGTGTGTGTTCCTTTTTACACAAATGTAAATTATCTAAATAGTTTCTATTTAATTATGTTTGTTTTTGGGATTGAGAAACGGTGTGAAAATTTTAAATTCTTTGAATTTAGAAAATTTTAAATATCGGTACATAATTTTTAACCTGCAAAATAAATCTAATTAAAGTGCGCTGTGAAAGTTTACGTGAAAGCATGGTTTCTATTTGTTGACTGAAATTTGAACATGACAGCGGTATTTCCATTGCCTAGGCAGCAGTTTTATAGAGAGTTTCGGTATAAAATTTCTAAAATATCAAAAACATGTAATCTATTGCATACACTCGGAAATTTGTCAATCCGTATTCCCCAAGTGGAATATTTTCTATATATTTTAATTTAAATAATATTCTTGAAAGTATCCTGAGTTTGTATCGGACGTTGGAACAATGTACTATAAAAAACATATTTATTGTACGGTAGGTTAGTTGATTGCTTTAAAATTTTACGTTCAGGAAACGATTGTTATAGCTTATTTGAGACGTGACCCATACATTTGCTTGACCTCACTACGATAATTTTATTTATCTATTTATCTAAATTTAACAGAATATCCTTCATTAAAACACTATATTTCTAAACATTAAGTTAATGCTTAAGAGCACTTATTGTAAAACGTAATATATGTTGGTTATGTTTTAACCCATGAAGTTCATAGTAACTGACTGATTTCTTTGCAATTACTCGCATGCCTGTCTGGTTTTCTCGTTTGAAAATGACAATGGGGTCTTAAGACCAAATTCGTTATGAACTGTGTTCTTATTCTCAATCGGTAAAATAAGTTCTTCTGTATAAATTTGGCCACAAACCTGTTTAATTTGGAATTGAAAGCAAATTATGAGCTTTAAATTATCATGCCTCTTTTTAAATGTCCACGTAATCATGTTGAAATAGTGTAGATTTCTCAATTCTACTTTAGACAAGGCATTGCTAAATCATTTAAATCTCTATTCTTTTCTCTTTCCAAATCTTTATGTTTAACATTCCCCTAATTTCACAGCAGTATAATTAATGCAATCCCACACACACACACACACCGTTATACTAAGCCGCGAAGAGCATAATGGCACCGTTATTTTTAAATGTGTTGATTCTTATTTGCACAAGTTTTACATTTTCTTAACTTAAGGTTAAATACTCATTTATTTACATTCGTTGGCGTCGCTTTCCAGAAAAAATTTTTCTGGAAATTTGAAGAACCACATAAGAAAATGTACGCTGAATCCATGGAGACAAAAAAAAATTGAAATGATTTTAAAATTACTTTATTTCGAAAACACGCTTTCAGATTTAATTTCCGAGGCACTCTCTATAAGTTTATTTTCCTGATTCATAAATAAAAGGAAACATTTACATAAATTGAGCATTTCTTCGCATCAAGCTGTCTCCGACTCTCGCACAAAAAATGCACATTTAAGTTTAAATTACTGTATAAGTTTTCTACCTCTAAAATAAATATAACTAATCTTAGTAGAGGGCAGCGGCGCTTTTAGGCAAAAAAAATTTGGGGGCACAAATTCCTGCCTATTTGCACCGGGGGCGCCTTCGGCGAGTACCGTGCACATAGGCAAAATAATAAGGTCCGATTATATTTAGGAGGTCATGGCCTCCGGCTTTAGCCTGGAACCGCCACTGGTAGAGAGTTACTTTATTATAAAATTAGCGTGATTTGTAACACACCTTCCAACCCTATGTAACAAATCATACTGTACGTGAAAAGTATGAAGTTCCATAGTAGTAACTATTACTTTTCTTCCCGGCATTAATTCATGTTCAAATTTTACTTATATGTCTTATTCTTGAGCCATTCTTCCCTTTTTTTGAGGTTTTCCTTATTTATTTGTTAGAAATCTCTCCTTTTTTCACTGAATAGTATTAATTTGATTGATATTCTATTATAACACTTTTCGTTAAATTCAAGACATTAAAACCATAACCGTTATTTTAAAACAACATTCGGACAACGAAATTGAAGTTTACGCGTTGGTGAAGTTCAATAGTGTTCAGCCTTGATCATTAAAACTAGCGAACGTAACGTTTTGATTGCAACATGGGAATTGATTTCCAAGCTATTTTCAATATTGACTCTCTCGGATGAACTCTCTCTTTATTCTCCAAATGTTGAAGTCGCAAATTTTCCGCTCATTGCTGAGAATAAAAGTAGTTCAAAGTATCTTAGATGATCTAATGAACAAATCCAATCGTCATCACCA
>QLNU02003198.1:0-10803 GCA_006491805.2 Dysdera silvatica | reverse complement strand
GGAAGTTCATATTCATGTGTTCTTTCAATTAATTCTCTTAATACTTGAATATGGTCCACTGTACTGAATCCACTTCGAAATCCAGCTTGTTCTCTTGGTTGAGCTGCATCTAATTTTTTCTGCAGGCGATGTGTTAGCACTTTTGTGAAGATTTTATAAATAGCAGGTAACAAGCTAATTGGTCGGTAATTTTTCAAATCCTCTTTATCACCTTTTTTATGCAAAAGAATTACTGTTGCAGAATCCCATTGGTTTGGTATGTTACCGCTGTTAAGACATTTGGTAAAGAATTTTGCAAGTATGTCTTCTACATATTCTCCAGCTTCTTTTAAGATATCTAATGTAATACCATCATCACCAGGGGCTCTTCCTTTCTTCATATTTTTTATTGCAAATGAAACTTCTTCTTTTAAGATTTTAGGAGCTGTTCCTTCGACTATTTCAATGTCTTCGTTTAATCCACTGTTACTTTCGTATAGATTTTTGTAGAATTCTTCAACTCTTCTAAGTATTTCTTCCCTATTTCTTGTTACGGTGCCATCCTCTCCTTTTAATGCAATGATGTGTTTCTTCCCAATAGACAAACTCCCTTTAACAACCCTAAGGCTCTTGTTGCTTTCAATGGCCTTCCTTACTAACTCACAATTGAATTTTCTTATATCTTCTTTCATGCTTTTGCGCAGAGTTTTACAAAGTTCTATGTACTCAATCCTGGAACTGGTATTTTGATTGTCCACCTTCATATCTCTTCGCCTTTTCATGAGCTGTTTCGTCTTCTCAGATAATTTGCTATTGTGCTTTTTACAGGTTACACCACCAATTTCCCCAGCAGTTTCAACTATTGTCTTAACAATGTTTTCATTTGCTTCTGAGATGTCAACTTCTTCAATAAGTCCTTCCAGTGCAGAAAAGCGATTTTTTAATTCCAACTTGAATGCCTCGGTATTTACTTTCAGTTTCATTAGATCCACCCTCTTACTTACTTGTTTCCTAATGAGCTTCTGTCGTTCTAATTTAGTATTTAAGTGCACTTTACATCTCACCATTCGATGATCACTTCCAGTATTAAATCTGTTCAGTACGCTGCAATCTTCAATAATTGATTTCTTGTTTGCCAGGATATAGTCAATTTCGCTGGTTCCTCCATTGGGGTGTTTCCATGTCCATTTTCTTTGCGGTTTCTTCTTAAAAAATGAATTCATGATGCTAAGGTTTTCAGCTTCTGCAAATTCGATGAGTTGATCGCCACGTTCATTCCTTTCCCCATATCCGTATTTACCAACCGATGTCTCTCCTTGTTCCTGTTGTCCAATTCTTGCATTGAAATCCCCCATGATGAGCTTGATATGTTGTTTCCCTTTGGTGTGTAACTCTTTGATTTCTTCATAAAATTCTTCAACCTCTTCGTCGGTATGGCTTGATGTTGGTGCATATACCTGTACTATTTGAAGTTGGTATCGCTGGGTTAGTTGAACAACAAGCCTCGCTGCTCGATCTGATGTACTTTCAACTTCCAGAAGACAGTCTTTAATTCTTTTGTTGATTAAGAAGCCAACACCACTTGTTCTTCCAGTTTCCGTTCCTCTATAATAAAACAAATGTCCGCTTTTCAGTTCCACCAACTCTTCACCTTTTCTTCTAACTTCACTGAGTCCTACAATGTCCCATTTGATCTTGTCTAGTTCCTCTTCCAATTCCTGAAGTTTTGCTTCAGAAGCAAGGGATCGTCCATTATACGTTGCCAAGGTCAATAACAAACGGCAGCCTGGGCCATTCCAGTGATTCTTAGCACCCCCTGCTTTCATGCCACGCTGACCGCTACCTTGATCAGGAGCACTCCAGCACCTGGAGACTAGGGGCCATGGTTTCTGGTGTGTCAACATAATGGAGGAATTAGCCATAATTTCACCACGCTGGCTAGACGGGTTGGTGAATTAGCCCTCCCCTTCCGCCTTTCTATCCGTGCAGCAAATATTAATTTGCCACATAAATAGAAAGCTCAGCCTGCACCACTTGAAGGCGGGGTAGGACACTAGGTTACTGGCCTGACCGGTTCCACACATCGTCACATACGTTCAGCGTGTGGGTCTCCTTCCAGTTAGATACCAGCAACCCTTTTGCAGGCCATATATATATATATATATATATATTACATAAGTGTGTGTGTGGCTGCAAAAGGGTTGCTGGTATCTAACTGGAAGGAGACCCACACGCTGAACTTATGTCACGATGTGGAACCGGCCAGGCCAGGCCAGTAACCTAGTGTCCTACCCCGCACTCAAGTGGTATTGAATTGAATATATTGGAAAAGATGTAAATACAGTTTTTAACGGAACATGTCGGAAACTTTTGTGATTTCAGCTGAAAGAAGTGAAAAGTTATTAAACTAATCAAATTGGAAGCTTTGCAGTATAATGTAAATTTACCAAATGTTATATGAGAGAAATGGTGTTAATTTAATATTATCATGCAACACAACAAAATTACATTTACTTTAAAATTATCGTCTTCACATTGCATTCAAACAATGCTCTCGAAATCTTTTGCAATTCTTCTGAAAAGCTTTTTCAATGTTGGCAGGTACACATATGTAGAGCTCGAAAATTCGCAAATCGTATTTGCCAGATAAGACCGACACACATCCACCTTAAGAAGAAAACCCTAAAACCTAGTAAGAAAAGATTTGTGACTCCCCAACTACAAAAATTCAATCGCCAATGACGACAGGGTTTGCATGACCCTGTATAAATATATACGTGTAGTGTAAAGATTTAAGTGTAATAATTAAAGGTCAGATGGTGTGATTAGAAGTGATGGATAATTATAAGAGAGAGGGTGGAAAAATATTAAATAATTCATGAAAGATTCATGTATTGAAATCGCGAAAACAACATACATATAATAGATAAACATGTATGAACACAGGTAAAAATTTGTGCATTACAAATATGTATCAAATGCAGCTATCTTATAAATAATAAGTTTTTACAGATATGATGCACTTTTTATGTTACGTATTAGTAAAAACACTGATGCACGTAAGTGTCTCAGACTATGAAATGTTTGGCTTTAGGATTGTGTTTTCTCGTGTAAAACAAAAATTATTTTATTTTTCATTTATGTAAGTTTACATATTATTAACAATTAGTTTTGATTAACATTCGTGAAAGACAGTAATTAATTTCTAACTAAATTCGCGTATGTAATATTTCAAATCACTGTTGTCGTTTATTTGATTAAAGATCAAATACAATATAACATATTTAGTGAGCAACCCTACGTGAAAATGGAAAAAAAAATCAATATAAAACGCAGTTAAAAAGTAAGGAAATAGGAATTAACACGACAATGTCATGGATAAAACATAAAAGAAGGTACTTCACCCTTTTTTTGCCGGGGGCAGTCAGTACTGACCAGATGAGCTACTTAGAAAACTCCTTTTGAATAGCCACATCTGTCGTTAAGATCAAAGAAGCCACAGTCTTTTAACGACCCTATGCTAAAAGTTGGAGTTCCTTGTAAATAACAATGGTTCCCTTTGAATATAAGCTCCAGTACCGGTCTCTGACTCTCTCATTTTTCTTTTTGGTTCCGCTATTGGTGGTTGCTTCATTATGCCAGTGTGGAATATGCATCGCTTGTCCAAGGAAATTACGAGAGACAGGGAGACGTGTTTAAAATGGTGCGAAGAAAATGGATTGTTACCCACAAGAAAGTTATGTTCTGATGGGCATCAAATGAAATTAAATCTGAACAGATCAAACGTAGGAGAATTTCGATGTCAAAAGTCTCATGGAAACGGAAAGAAAGAAGAATGCGTTGCCCGGGCCAAAGGCACAATCTTCTCAAATACAAAACTTTCTCCCCAGAAAGTTATGGTGATAACGTACTGCTTTTCAATGGATTTTGATTATCGGACTGCCGTGACAGAAAGCAGTATTGACAATGATGAAATTACATCCGAAAAAACCATTGCAGAATGGTATGGTTTCTGCAGAGAACTTGTAACCAGTTATATGCTCGAAAAGATTGAGGAGAGTGGGAAAATTGGTGGCTATGGGAAGTCTGTGGAAATCGACGAATGCAAAATAGGTAGACGTAAATACAATGTCGGTCGTGTAGTTGACGGTTCATGGATACTTGGGATGATTGAAAGAGAGTCTAAATTGTTTCGATTGGAAATATGCCCGAACAACAAAAGATCCGCGAGCATATTAATTCCACTGATCAAAAAACATGTCGCGAAAGGGACAACTATTTATACTGATCAGTGGAAAGCATACAGTTCCCTTTCAAATGACGGCTATTATATCCACGAAACCGTCAACCACAGCGAAAACTTCGTCGACCCCGTTTCGGGCGCACATACTCAAACTATCGAGTCAAACTGGAGACCATTAAAACGAAGATTGACGAAAAGCGGAGTGAAAAAAGAGTATTTAGCAGATAGGCTGCTTGAATATCTCTTCCGAAGAGAATGCCGATACGATACAAAAGCAGTTTTTCCAAAACTGATCCAAATTATTAAAGACGCTTTCAATTTTTCAACGTAATGTACCAAAACGACCATTTTTTAGGGCCACATACAATAAAAACGGTCCTTTTTAAGGCCATATTTATCATAAAAACGGCCCTTTTCAGGGCCACATATTATATATATATCAGGAATTTAACTAATATTTAGGCTACAAGTTTTGTTTACTGAAAGTATGCGTGTATGGGAAACGAACGAACGGGTATAAATGTATGCGTATGTGTGTGAGTGTATGTATATGTGTGCGTGCGTGTATGTGTGTGTATATGCATGTATGTGAATGTACGTATATGTGTGTGCGTGTATGTATATGTATGCATGCATGCAAGCATGTGTGTATGTGTATGTACGTATGCGTGTGTATGTGCGTGCGTGTATGCATGTGTGGACATGTGTGTATGTATGTGCAGGAATATGTGTGTGCATGTATGTGTGGACACATGTGTGTGTATGTATGTGTGGACACATATGTGTGTATGTATATGTGGACACATGTGTGTATGTATGTGTGGACACATGTGTGTATGTATGTGTGGACACATATGTGTGTGTATATATGTGTGGACATATGTGTGTGTATGTATGTGTGGACACGTGTGTATGTGTGTGTGGACACATATGTATGTATGTGTGTGTATATATGTGTGGACATGTGTGTGTATGTATGTGTGGACACGCGTGTGTGTGTATGTGTGGACACGTGTGTGTGTATGTATGTGTGGACATATGTGTGTGTGTATGTGTGGACACATGTGTGTGTATGTATGTGTGGACACGTGTGTGCATGTATGTGTGGGCACGTGTGTGCATGTATATGTGGGCACATGTGTGTGCATGTATATGTGGGAACATGTGTGTGCATGTATGTGTGGACATATATGTGTGCATGTATGTGCGAGCATATGTGTGTGTGGACATGTGTGTGTATGTATGTGTGGGCATAATTGTGTGTATATGTGGACATGTGTGTATTTATGTGTGGGCATAATCGTGTGTATGTATGTGTGGGCATAATTGTGTGTATATGTGGACATGTGTGTATGTATGTGTGGACACATGTTTTATTTTAAATACATGTACTTTTTCAGTTTTTATAAAAAGTCCCCCCCCCCCGCTAACGGCGCCCGTGCGTAATAGAAAGTTCTTATTCCTTTCTTTTCAACACATCAAGTATTTGTCGAACCAGAATTTTTGTTTGCCAAATCATTACAGCCTTACTAGTAAATATTTGAAGTTTTAATGCTTCAGTGATCATATGGGTGACTTCGATTAATATTACATTCCATCATAGGATCCTAATCCACAATTGCTTCCATTGAAGTCTGTGCAACCTGAAACACTTCATCAAAATTGCCCGATGACCACATTGCCGATGCTGCTGCGAGTTACTTTTTTATTATTATTTATTGAATAAAGGGAAAAAAATTAGATTGGGAAAAGTGGTTGCAAGAGACAAATCTGTAATCCCAGAAAGGGACTGTATGAAATATTGATAAATGCGAGGAATATGAATAGAATGCTTGCAAATAAAAAAAATTAGGTAGACTTTAGAAACAGGGTTCTTGCAAACATCATAGAAAGCTGTTACAACTGAAGGAAAAAAGAGGCAATGTAGCCAAGGGGTGCTGATGAAGTCGAGAATTACTTTGCATCGAAAGAAAACCAATCATTTGTGGATGTGAAACAACTCCCAAGCAACTGCATGATTCAAGAAGTCTATTCTGAGACGATGATACACCGGACAGTATAAAACTAGGTGAGGAGCTTTCCTCTACTTCTTTTCATTGGTAATACATACGTGTAGAGTATTTTTTCTAATTTTATTTCAGCTAGAAAAGCATTTGTAAAGGAATAGCCAAGGTGGTGTGGATGAAGACGAGTTTGTATTGAACACGGACAGCAAAAATTAATGGTAAAAGTATTCTCAAGAACCGGGAATTGTATACGTGGCGGATCAACAATGTCTTTAAAAAGTGCAGCTTCTTCATGTAAAAGATGTTCTTGGTGTGATGAAGAAAACCCTTTAAACTAAGGCAATGAAGAGTTGGTTGGTTATTAGGTTTATATGAGAAAATACGATTAAGGTTGATGGGTTCAAGTTTAATGTGTCCAAATATCAGCAGCTTTATTCTCTCATATGCCATAGTGCCCAGGTAACCAGCAGAATGTGATTGGTTTATTCTGAGCAGCACAAAAAACGCTGTAGCAAGAACGTTTTGAGAGATAAGGAAAGTGAGCCACGTGCAAAAATGAAGGGGTGTTACTCTCTCTTCATCGATGAATTGGCAAGTTCTTCTAATTCCTCATTCGCCAACGTTTCTCGATGTTTGTTGTAACGTACGGTGCAAATCGCGATCTAGGAGTGCGAAAGTCTAAAGCTAATGACGATTGAAATCTTACGATGGAAAAGCATCCCAATCGTCTTGAATCAAACAAAATTTGATGAAGAGAGTGGAGTAGTCTAAAGAGGATGGCATAAATATAGCATAATAGATGGTATAAAAGATCGAGAAATAGTTTATATTTATGCATTTATATACCTGTGATGGGAGAAGAAAAAGATAAATCCAAGCAAGATTTATACAGCGTTATCATTTGCGGTTTTATTATTATGCGTTTATTCAAAATAGGAATTGAAATAAATAAAATACTATTTACAAGGTCCGACGATAGATTCTCTTCCGATTATGAATGATTTGCAACTTATTCATATAATCTCGGGAGTTGCTATTAATATAGTGCAAGGTTTGGTAGATGTTCCAGTGATAGAAGAGAAAGCCTTTCCGCATATTATCGTAAGTTGGAAATCAAAAGCTAGATTTAATTTACAATTAAACGAAATTGCATTTAATGGTACTGTATACTGTATTTACAATTTGTTTTGTATGTTTTCGTTTTTTGCGTTATAATTACTTCGGACTCTTGCTGGGAGAAAATTTTCAGTGGACGGCAAAATCTTGTTGTAGAGAGGCTCGGATTTCACAAAACATTCTATTTCAGTTTATCATTAATTGAAGAGGTAGAAAACAAACAATGAATAAGGATAGTTTGAGTTTTACGGCGCAAGGACAGCAAGGGTCACCTTGCGTCGGGGCTGACAGTTGTCCGAAGAATTCGAACCTCTTAAATCCTAGGCTAGTTACGAATCGTTTCTTCCACCTGGATGAAGATCACAGCGGATGTCAATTCTTCCACTCAGACACTTTGTAAAAGTGCCTTAATTAAAAATTGACATTTTTGATCACGTAGAGTTTCCCAAAATCTCTGTGCTGAGGATGTCAAACAATGTACCTGGGGTTTTCTAACTGTTTGTTGTTTTGTGTGCAATTGTAAATTATTCGAAAAGGTTATCCGCAATAGCGGCTCTGTATCCCTAGAAAAGGCTGGGATAAAGTCCAGCAGCTAAAAGCAAGAGAACAGAGTTCCGTGTGAAGAATAAAGCACTCTTGATATATGGCTGTAGAACCCAGATTAGGTCCCCCTCCATAGGCGTAGAGTCATATGGGCCCGAGCTGCCCTAATAATCTTAAATAAATTGCTATTTTGTATACTGTAATGTATAAACGTACATAAAATGTGCTTTCCCCCCCCCCTCCTTCCCAATAATTTTGAGAACTCTAAGTTGATGTTCTTCTCAGAACATGTAGGGTATTCTGCTCAATCCTCAAGTTTCACCGATCATGCAACACACCCAAAACCATGGAATGAGGAAAATCGACACAGCTTTCTTTAGCCCCCAAGGCAAGGCAGAGAGAGAGAGAGAGAGACTGACTTAGAAGCATTGTGAAGACGAAACTGAGCGCGAAGAACACCACGCAAGCAATTAACGCATATGCGGTACCAGTGCTCACCTACTCCTTCGGGATAATCAAATGGACCAACACTGAACTAGAACAACTCCAGCGGAAAATGAGAACCATCCAAAGAAGAGCCGGACAACTACACCCTGCAACGGCAATTGAACGGCAAACACTACCCCGGGAAGAAGGAGGACGCGGACAAGCGGACCTCAAAGACTTACATGACAAGCAGATCCAGAGCATGAGGCAATACTTCCAGTTGAAGAGTCCCCGATCGCCACTCATCCAAGCCATAATACAAGCAGATGCAAATTACACGCCACTAAACCTGTGTAATACCGAAGAGCGTGTCCTGGAAACAGCCAATGAACAGAAACTAAGAACTTGGGCCGGAAAACCATTACATGGCAGGCACTACAATGACCTGCAACAACCACACGTTGACAAGAAGGCATCAAATTCTTGGCTGGCCAAAGGCACTCTCCAGCCAGAGACAGAAGGATTCATGCTAGCCATCCAAGACCAAGTGATCGCAACAAGGAACAATCAGAAATTCATCCAGAGAAAAGACATAGAAAGCGACAAATGCAGACACTGTCATGCGGCATCGGAGACAATCCAACACGTGATGGCAGGATGCAAGATCCTTGCGCAGTCAGACTACAAACATAGGCACGATCAAGTAGCGAAAATAGTCCACCAGAAATTGGCAGCGAATGCTGGCTTTCTGACAGAAAAATGCCCGTACTACAAATATGAGCCAGAGACCGTGCATGAGAACGAAACACACAAGCTTTACTGGGATAGAGCAATCATAACAGACAAGACAGTCCCACATAACCGTCCTGACATAACCCTCGTCGATAAATCGAATAAGACCACGTACTTAATCGACATAGCAGTACCCAACACCAATAACATACAGACAACCTACACAACGAAAATCACCAAGTACCAAGATCTCAGACATGAAGTACGAGATATATGGGGTATGGAAAAGATCCTCATCATCCCGTTAGTCATCTCAGCAACAGGGATAGTACCAAAAACGCTTGCGACGAATTTGGAGATACTCAACATTGACCCAAACACCTACATTGAAATACAAAAAGCCACAATCCTAAACACGTGTCACATTGTCAGGAAGTTTCTAGACATGGCACATTAAGAAGTGATGTAAAAAGAGGCTTGGGAACATGGCGCTCTGCCCGTCCCAAAGCCTGTTACCGCCAAGAATGGGCGAGGAAAACTTTTTTATATATAGCTCGATGGGAAAATTGGGGCACAAGCATGGGGGCAGCTGGGACCCTGCCCCTGCTAGCCCCTGCTTGGCTACAGGCCTGGCTTGAAGACAGCTCCCAGCCTCTGCTGTTGCTTGCCTCAACAGCAATCTCATCAATGTCACCAGAGTTCAGGGAAATGTCGTTGGGTTCGTCACTACTTTCAATTTTACTACTTTTAAAAAAATAATTTTAGTGTCTGTTGGCGTAATAATTTTCCGCGTTGTTAGCCCAAGGGGGCGGGCCGCCACGGACCCTTACATAGGTACGCCAGTGCCTGAGCACGACGATTTTTGGCTCCCCGTCCATTGGCGTAACTAGGGGGCTAACCTCCTAGAAAATTTCTTCTAATCATTGCGGTATACCGTTTAGCCCCCCGCCTAGAAAATCGGTCAGCCCCTGGAAAAAGTTAGCCCCTAGACTTCAAAGCTAGTTCGACCACGCCCCCCCACCCACCTTACTAGTAGAAACAAATAAATTTCTGTCATTCCGCCCCTCAAATGCGGCGAAAAATCGAAAATAGGGAAGGGGCGACAGTCATAATTAGCTTACCTTGTGTGCATTATTGTAAGACATAATAACGATATTTTTATAAATAAATTTAGTTTATTTGACGACGATTTTTTTTTTTTTTTGGATATTGGGGGATGGGGCAAGGACGGATGCAAAACAAAATTTCAGGGTGGGCGCGAAGTTTGAAAATTTCACTTGTAAGTTTAGTTTTATTTTCTACTTGAAAATAATCATTTTTAATGTAAATTTATTATTCTCAGATGGGCGCACGCTCCCTGCCTGGATCTGGCCTTGGGAGGAGCAGGGTTTATTTCAGGAATTTTTTCAGAATTTCAGATTTAGAGAGAAAAAAAAGTAGGTGGGGGGGAGGAGGGCGTTTTCTCGGGGAGTGCTGATCAACAGAATTTTTACGGTAATTAAATTGCAATAAAAAAAAAATACGCTGCCTCTTGCGCTCTTAGACATTTTACGCCCTGGGCAAGTGCCCAACGTGCCCATAAATAAATACGGCACTGCTCCCCGCCACGAACCCGGTGGTTACCTTCAGGGAGGCCGCTACACCCTCAACTTTCTTGACACACCCCTAAAAGTCAATGTTCATATAACCACTAAATATTCAAATTACAAGAAACAAAAACAAAATATTGTGCAATTTTTTTTAAAGCTTTTTCTGCAT
>QLNU02003197.1:0-10212 GCA_006491805.2 Dysdera silvatica | reverse complement strand
TGCTATTTTTCTTCTTACTGTATTAATTCATTCAGCTCATTTTTTTTTATTTTATCAGTGTACTTTTCTTTATCCCAATAATAAGTTGATATTTCCCAAAAAAGGTTTTTGAGACTCTGTTATTTGTGAGTTTTTCAAAGAAATTTTTTTTATATATTTATTGTTTTGTTAAGTGTATTTGTAATATATTTAAATACGTTCCAGTTGAAATTGTTCTTCTGTATAGAAATCTCTTAAATGCTTTGTTTCTTTTATAAGTCTTTTAGTACGAGTGTCAACCCATCCTTTTTTGGATTGTTCAATATTTTTCTTTGCATTATTTACTAGGTTGGAGCAGCTATTTACATAGTAAAGACAATCTATGAAATAGCCAAAAGGTGTAAGAACATTATGCCATAATATAAAATAAATTTATAAACACATCTACAGATAAATTATAACCTATTACAAACAGGCTAAATTAGGTCCAGAAATTCAGAACACACCAAATCCAATACGATAAATGGCAATAGTTAACAAGTAGTCAAGAGATAAAACTTAAGTTTGGCCTTAACTAAAAAAATTATCATTATTTAAATAAGCAATCTCTGTGGGTATTGTGTTCCAAATTCTGGGACTCATAGATTTAATGTGAAAAACTAAGAAGCTATAAAGGACTACAAAATTGGAATGAGCTGGTTATGATGAAATTTAAAATATTTATTGGGTTTCCAGTGTAGGCACGTTGCCACTAAAGAAGTCAAATTTAATTTTTCGATACGTAATTAGAGCTAAATTGCAGTTTATTAATCTAATAAAAGATAAAATTCGAAAGTGGATCCAAGGGTCATGAACACAAACTCGAAATTCAGTTCCAAGAATATCCAACACTTTTTTACGTTTTTCCAATTTTATCGATTTTAGTGGCACCAGAGGATGACCAAACACTGGAACGGTACAAAAGATGAAGAAACATCACTGAAATGTACATTGCTTTAATCGTCTTTGAAAAGGGAACCCATTCCTGATCCTCCGAATTTCACCCAAGATTTTGTTAAATTTAGATTAAACAAGTAGTCTTGGACGTTCCATACTTATTTATTTTGTAAGGTAATCCCAAAAAACTTTGCCCGATCAAAATAGGGTATATCTATATTATTTATTGTGAGTACAGGTTGTTATGAAAATTTAAAATTTTGTTTTTGACTCATTAACTTAAATCGATTTACTCAGTACCAAGCTAAGGTGCTTTTGACCACGCGTTTTTGGTTTTTATATAAAAAATTGTTTACATGAATATATACCTCACAAAATATTTTATTCTGTATTGATTATTTAAAAAATTCTACATGCTTTGCAGTAATAAGAAATTTCCTACTAATTAACTTAATTATACTTTAGATTGGAAATTAAAATTAATTCGGAAACATGTGACCTGAAACGAGCTTACAAACCATACAAAATTAATTATTTCACACTACAGGCGAAGCTAATAACGTAGATAAAACATTTGAGGCCGGATGTAAGTGCTGATCAAATAGATTAACCGTCATTACATCTACCAGTAATTCGCCGATTATATCAAATAATAAATTACGTTTCCTTCAACAGCCTTCTTTATATTTTCAAGGATCAAGAATTCAAATAACTATTTAAAAAAGGGATTTTCCAATAATTCCACGACAACATTGCTCACGTTTCCTGGAAAACTTTTATGTGGTATAATGTTGTGTCTAGACTCCGTTATGTTGGGATATGGCTCCAGACACATCATTGAAACTCTGTTGATAGGTATTATATTTGATAAATCAGTATGAATTTGCATAACTGTATATATGCTTACGCCGTTTCTACATTTTAAATGAACTTAATTAACTAAGAAATACCATTTTGTCGTTTTATTTTGATTTCCGTACGCAAAACGTACATTTCATTCGAAAAAAGGATACTATTAGTATGTCAATGGCTTTTTCGAGGTTACTGAGATGGTTAAACCGTTATAATTATGCTTATATTGGGTTTCGAAATAAACGATATCACCATATATTGCGCTGAAACTAATAAACAATAATAAGCACAATATTGTCTCAATTAAAATTTATTAACGTCGTTATTTTTATTAGCTACGTACTGCTTTCTTCAGAACGAAAAACCAGTTGGCTAATGATGCCAGCCAACGTCGCCATCGTGCACGTCATAAATTCGTTGGTTGGGAAGAGAATAATAAATATGTGTGAATCGGTGAAGTCATCCCTTATTATAACTTGAAAAAAAAAAGGAAATGTTTCCTATGAAGACATTTAGGTCGTACCGAATAGAAAATCAGAAACGTGCAATAGATTCTAAGGAAATACAAAGTCAAGAAACGCTGAAAAGCAGTGTCGATTCTAGGCTATGGCCGGGGTGCCATGGCCCCCCAAATTTTACCGGATTTTATTATCCTGCCTAGAGATGTGAGTCAAAAAAATTTCCGGTCTTAAAATTTTAAAAATTGATTTTTCTTTTTAAAAAAAAATGCCATAACTTCTCCCTTTCACTTTCTCTGTGTATGTATGTAATTTTCAAAAGCTTAAACATAAAAAAGCTTATAAGATACATATAAAACATATTACCATCGGTCATTCATAACATAATTATAATTTCTCACTCTCCTGACTACATAAAACGGTATCCTTTGCGAACATTAGCTTTTCTTTTCTCATCCTATTAAAATATATTTTACATTTACACTAAATCATTTTAAAATTCATCAAATGTTTAAAATTCACTTTTACGTTTCCTGTCATTTTTAACACGTATTCGCAAGTCTAAATCCAAACCATTTACATTGCCTTTAAAACTGAACTCAACTTCCGAAAATTTAAAAATTTAAACGAGTTTTGAAGCTATAGTATACGCTTTTCGCCAGAATCCTATCTCATTAAACAGTGACTAATAGACATGCGTTCTACTTAAAATATTGGAATGCGTCGCCGGTTAATTTCATATAGAAAACACAATACTATTATATTTTTTTTTTTCATATATGCATATACAAATTAATTTTCGTAAAAGGGGGCCCCGAGATTTTCCGTTACGCCGCGAAGAACAGCTGCATATTCAAGATTCAATAACGTTGGCAAAAGCTACGGACGTTGGTAGAAAACCCAGTAACTACAGCAAGTTCCCCCTCAGAAGCAATGGAGTTGGACCCAGAGTCGACGTCTCCGTCATCTGAACATCCGTGCGTCTGAGATTCAACGATGGCAGAAGCAGAAGTTACTGTCGTTGCAGGTGCAGGACCCAGTGGCCAGAGCGATACTCCTCTCGGAAACAAAGATATGTTGTATCTGGAGTCGACGTCCTCGTCATCACCTATACATGTGCCACATAACGATGCGGACTTGGACCTCCATGAGGAAATTGACTCCCCTACCGACCAATATAACTACAAGTGACCTTTTTTATGGCCTGAAGAATTAAGTGACTTAAAACTCACTAGTATAATTCAAAAAGTCCACTTGAGAGTCTATAAAAAATTGTACCCCAAAAATGAAAGTGGACGACAATTAAGAAACACTCATTATGTAAAAACGTTGATAAATAGTGAAGAGCAAAATAGGTGATGGTTAGTTTATTCAGAGACAGAAGCTGCTGTTTACTGTTTTCGGTGTCACTTATTCTCTCTAAGACTTCATCCCAACTGTACTCTTGGATCTAATGAAGGTACGAGTGACTGAAAGCATCTATCTGAGGCACTCGAGTTTCATGAAAACAGCAAGTTTCACAAAGAATACACGATAAAACGGCTAAATCTAAAAAACGGCCTGTTTAGTGGATAAACTATTGATTCACAAACTTAGGCTCAAGTTTGAACCGAACAACAGTGCTGGAGAGAGATATTTTAGAAAGGTTATTAGCATAGGCATATGCAGAAAGTTCGTAAGGAGGCGGTTATAGGCACAATGGCGGGTGGGGATTACTGAGCTACAATTCCATGCATTTCTATGGTAAATATAAAAAATTTCATTGAAAATGGGGATTACAACCTCTATCACACCCCCTGCCTACCCCCTGCCAGTGGTTATTAGGCATTGTATAGTTTTGGCTACTCATAATTTGGCTTTCAGAGAGCATGAGGAGAGGTTGTTAGACTCGAATTTCAGGAACTGTTTCGGATTTAGTTAAATTAATTGCACGATTTGACCCAACCTTGCGAGATCACTTGCACCAAGCCATGGACAATACAGTTGCCAGAAACCACTACCTCTAAAAACATTTAGAATGAATTTATTGAGGTAATGGCCAAAAATGTTACATCTAAAATAGTGGATAAAGCATTAACGAATAAGTACTACGTAATCACTTTGGACTGCACTCGAGATATTGCTCGAATTGAGCAATTATATATGATTCTGAGAATGACAAACCAAGACACTGTGGAGATTGAAGAACATTTTTTAGAATATGTATCTGTACAAAAAAACTACAGGCGAGAAGCTAGCTGAATACGCAATAAACAAATGGGAGGATTTAGGCTTGTCCATTGTCAACTGCAGGGGACAAGGTTTTGACAACGGTGATAGCATGCGCGGGAAAAAGAGCAGTGTACAAAGAAGGCTGGTAAACATAAATCCACCTACATTCTTTGTACCATGTAGTAACAACAGCTGGCATCCAGTAATGGGAGACGCTGCTTCATCTTGTGCTCAAGTGCAGGCTTTTTTTTGCTTTTTTGCGAAGACTGTACACAATTTTCTTTTGTTCAAGTGAAAGATAAAGTATTCTGCAGTCGCATATCAACATTGCTTTCAAACCTCTTTCCGAAACCAGATCGGAGTGCAGAAGGGAATCTGCAAAAGCTGTGAGGCACTTTGTGACTCTTTATTAAGTCTCCGTGAGAGTAACGTGGACTGTGGTTTAATTAGCGAGTGTCAATCGTTAGAAAACGTAATCACCACATATGAGTTTGTTAGGTTTTTGTAGTGTGGTACGACATCCTTGTCAAAATGCACGCCATCAGTAAGGTATGGCAAACTGTAAATATGCACTTAGGTTTGGCAGTTAAACACTTAGAAACATTTGTTAAGTAGTTAGATGAATACTGTCTTAGTGGTTTCAATTTAGAATTGGTAATAGCAAGAGAAGTAGCAGAAGTTTTCATCGACAGAGATAAACATGCTATTGACGCTGTGGAACTGTATAAGGAATTGAAAATGTTGGCATTTGAAGCGGTCACTTAACAGTGACCATTGGGGGTATGTGTCATTTTGGTCGAAATTGTGTTGATCTTAAAGAGTTGATGACTGCTGATGTTTTAATAGAGTCAAAGGCCTTCTCATAGTCAATAAATGCCACACACAATGGAAGTTCATATTCATGTGTTCTTTCAATTAATTCTCTTAATACTTGAATATGGTCCACTGTACTGAATCCACTTCGAAATCCAGCTTGTTCTCTTGGTTGAGCTGCATCTAATTTTTTCTGCAGGCGATGTGTTAGCACTTTTGTGAAGATTTTATAAATAGCAGGTAACAAGCTAATTGGTCGGTAATTTTTCAAATCCTCTTTATCACCTTTTTTATGCAAAAGAATTACTGTTGCAGAATCCCATTGGTTTGGTATGTTACCGCTGTTAAGACATTTGGTAAAGAATTTTGCAAGTATGTCTTCTACATATTCTCCAGCTTCTTTTAAGATATCTAATGTAATACCATCATCACCAGGGGCTCTTCCTTTCTTCATATTTTTTATTGCAAATGCTACTTCTTCTTTTAAGATTTTAGGAGCTGTTCCTTCGACTATCTCGGCGTCTTCGTTTAATCCACTGTTACTTTCGTATAGATTTTTGTAGAATTCTTCAACTCTTCTAAGTATTTCTTCCCTATTTCTTGTTACGGTGCCATCCTCTCCTTTTAATGCAATGATGTGTTTCTTCCCAATAGACAAACTCCCTTTAACAACCCTAAGGCTCTTGTTGCTTTCAATGGCCTTCCTTACTAACTCACAATTGAATTTTCTTATATCTTCTTTCATGTTTTTGCGCAAAGTTTTGCAAAGTTCTACATACTCAATCCTGGAACTGGTATTTTGATTGTCCACCTTCATATCTCTTCGCCTTTTCATGAGCTGTTTCGTCTTCTCAGATAATTTGCTATTCTGCTTTTTACAGGTTACACCACCAATTTCCCCAGCAGTTTCAACTATTGTCTTAACAATGTTTTCATTTGCTTCTGAGATATCACTTTCATCAATAAGTCCTTCCAGTGCAGAAAAGCGATTTTTTAATTCCAACTTGAATGCCTCGGTATTTACTTTCAGTTTCATTAGATCCACCCTCTTACTTACTTGTTTCCTAATGAGCTTCTGTCGTTCTAATTTAGTATTTAAGTGCACTTTACATCTCACCATTCGATGATCACTTCCAGTATTAAATCTGTTCAGTACGCTGCAATCTTCAATAATTGATTTCTTGTTTGCCAGTATATAGTCAATTTCGCTGGTTCCTCCATTGGGGTGTTTCCATGTCCATTTTCTTTGTAGTTTCTTCTTAAAAAATGAATTAATGATGCTAAGATTTTCAGCTTCGGCAAATTCTATGAGTTGATCGCCACGTTCATTTCTTTCCCCGTATCCGTATTTATCAACCGATGTCCCTCCTTGTTCCTGTTGTCCAATTCTTGCATTAAAATCTCCCATGATAAGCTTGATGTGTTGTTTCCCCTTGGTATGTAGCTGTTTGATTTCTTCATAGAATTCCTTAACGAAACAATACAGAGTTTCATCAGAGATTCCATAACAAACAGTTATGGAACACTGTTATTAAAACATGACTAACGGGATGATGAAGATCTTTTCCATACCCCATATATCTCGTACTTCATGTCTGAGATCTTGGTACTTGGTGATTTTCATTGTGTAGGTTGTCTGTATGTTATTGGTGTTGGGTACTGCTATGTCGATTAAGTACGTGGTCTTATTCGATTTATCGACGAGGGTTATGTCAGGACGGTTATGTGGGACTGTCTTGTCTGTTATGATTGCTCTATCCCAGTAAAGCTTGTGTGTTTCGTTCTCATGCACGGTCTCTGGCTCATATTTGTAGTACGGGCATTTTTCTGTCAGAAAGCCAGCATTCGCTGCCAATTTCTGGTGGACTATTTTCGCTACTTGATCGTGCCTATGTTTGTAGTCTGACTGCGCAAGGATCTTGCATCCTGCCATCACGTGTTGGATTGTCTCCGATGCCGCATGACAGTGTCTGCATTTGTCGCTTTCTATGTCTTTTCTCTGGATGAATTTCTGATTGTTCCTTGTTGCGATCACTTGGTCTTGGATGGCTAGCATGAATCCTTCTGTCTCTGGCTGGAGAGTGCCTTTGGCCAGCCAAGAATTTGATGCCTTTTTGTCAACGTGTGGTTGTTGCAGGTCATTGTAGTGCCTGCCATGTAATGGTTTTCCGGCCCAAGTTCTTAGTTTCTGTTCATTGGCTGTTTCGAGGACACGCTTTTCGGTACTACACAGGTTTAGTGGCGTGTAATTTGCATCTGCTTGTATTATGGCTTGGATGAGTGGCGATCGGGGACTCTTCAACTGGAAGTATTGCCTCATGCTCTGGATCTGCTTGTCATGTAAGTCTTTGAGGTCCGCTTGTCCGCGTCCTCCTTCTTCCCGGGGTAGTGTTTGCCGTTCAATTGCCGTTGCAGGGTGTAGTTGTCCGGCTCTTCTTTGGATGGTTCTCATTTTCCGCTGGAGTTGTTCTAGTTCAGTGTTGGTCCATTTGATTATCCCGAAGGAGTAGGTGAGCACTGGTACCGCATATGCGTTAATTGCTTGCGTGGTGTTCTTCCCGCTCAGTTTCGTCTTCACAATGCTTCTAAGTCTTTCTTGGAATGCTTGCGTGAGCTGGACCTTGACTTTCTTGTGCTCCTGCTGCCGTTTTTGCATTTTGCACTTATCGAGGCCGAATTCCATTCCTATGTCCTTGGAGAATGTCTCTGTTATACTGATGAGTTGTCGGAGTTGGGTGATTGTTGGCGCGTATAGCTTGATGTCATCTACGTACATGAGGTGGGAGACTTTATGTAGGTTTCTCTTGTCTTTCTTCAGCATGTATCCGTATTTACTTGTGTTCAGCATCCTTGACAAGGGGTTCAACGCCAAGCAGAACCACTGGGGGCTTAGTGCGTCTCCTTGAAAGATTCCGCGGCGGATGGGGATCTCGGCCGTTTCTATTTTACTGTCTGGCGTGTTTAGCTGTAACCGGGTTCTCCATTGTTTCATGCTGCTCTGTAGGAATCGGATGATTGAGGGATGCACTTTGTATATGCTGAGTATTTCAAGGAGCCACGAGTGCGGAACAGAGTCGAAAGCCTTCTTGTAGTCTATGTATGCGGTGTTGAGTTTTCGCTTTTGTTTTCTTGCTTGTTCCAGGATAACTGAGTCGATGGTAAGCTGCTCTTTACATCCCAGAGTCCCTTTCTGGCATCCCTTTTGTTCTTCCGTCATTAAGTTGTTGCTTTCGCTGTGCCGGCTTATTTTTTCAGAGATGCACCCCGTGAGTATCTTATACAGGGTGTTAAGGCACGTAATGGGTCGGTATTTCGCTGGGTTACTGGTATCCTGGTCCTTCGGTAGGAGGTAAGTTATTCCTTTGCAGAGGAATTCAGGCATTTTGCTGGGGTCTTCAATTATCGCCGTAAGTTCCTTGGCTAATGGGCCATGGATGCTGGTAAATTTCTTGTACCAGAAGTTGTGTATGCCGTCAATACCGGGTGCTTTCCAGTTGTGCGTACGTTGGATTACCTGCTGGAGTTCCTCTATCGTGATGCCCGTATACTCCATCTCTTCTATTCCCCTCGTAGCCTCCATTTCTTGCTGAATCCAGGGGGCACTTTTGTGCTGTACTTCATTGGACCATAGTGTCTTCCAGAAGGTCTCTATTACTGCTGGCTTTGGGGCTTCGTACTTGTCTTTGTTCGCTGGGGTCTCTTGAAGCTTCCTGTAGAAGGCCTTCTGGTTTGTTTGGAATTGCTTGTTCTGTTGTTTTTTGTTGGTATAGTCTTTGTATCACCGGAGTCTTCTGGCATATACACCCAGTTTTTGTTTGTATATATATATATGTATATATATATATATATATATATATATATATATATATATATATATATATGGCCTGCAAAAGGGTTGCTGGTATCTAACTGGAAGGAGACCCACACGCTGAACGCATGTGACGATGTGTGGAACCGGTCAGGCCAGTAACCTAGTGTCCTACCCCGCCTTCAAGTGGTGCAGGCTGAGCTTTCTATTTATGTGGCAAATTAATATTTGCTGCACGGATAGAAAGGCGGAAGGGGAGGGCTAATTCACCAACCCGTCTAGCCAGCGTGGTGAAATTATGGCTAATTCCTCCATTATGTTGACACACCAGAAACCATGGCCCCTAGTCTCCAGGTGCTGGAGTGCTCCTGATCAAGGCAGCGGTCAGTGTGGCATGAAAGCAGGGGGTGCTAAGAATCACTGGAATGGCCCAGGCTGCCGTTTGTTATTGACCTTGGCAACGTATAATGGACGATCCCTTGCTTCTGAAGCAAAACTTCAGGAATTGGAAGAGGAACTAGACAAGATCAAATGGGACATTGTAGGACTCAGTGAAGTTAGAAGAAAAGGTGAAGAGTTGGTGGAACTGAAAAGCGGACATTTGTTTTATTATAGAGGAACGGAAACTGGAAGAACAAGTGGTGTTGGCTTCTTAATCAACAAAAGAATTAAAGACTGTCTTCTGGAAGTTGAAAGTACATCAGATCGAGCAGCGAGGCTTGTTGTTCAACTAACCCAGCGATACCAACTTCAAATAGTACAGGTATATGCACCAACATCAAGCCATACCGACGAAGAGGTTGAAGAATTTTATGAAGAAATCAAAGAGTTACACACCAAAGGGAAACAACATATCAAGCTCATCATGGGGGATTTCAATGCAAGAATTGGACAACAGGAACAAGGAGAGACATCGGTTGGTAAATACGGATATGGGGAAAGGAATGAACGTGGCGATCAACTCATCGAATTTGCAGAAGCTGAAAACCTTAGCATCATGAATTCATTTTTTAAGAAGAAACCGCAAAGAAAATGGACATGGAAACACCCAAATGGGGGAACTAGTGAAATTGACTATATCCTGGCAAACAAGAAATCAATTATTGAAGATTGTAGCGTACTGAACAGATTTAATACTGGAAGTGATCATCGAAT
>QLNU02003196.1:0-13789 GCA_006491805.2 Dysdera silvatica | reverse complement strand
CAAAACTGTTTGTTTACTTCTATACATCTACATCAGGGGTCTTCAACCTTTTTCAGTCCAAGGGCCAATTTTGCATATTCCTGTTGGCTTGCGGACTACCGACAATATTAAGACTGAACAAAAGCGGATCCAAGGGGGAGTGTAGGGGATGATCCGCCTGGATTTGCATTTGTTGCATTCTTTTTTTTTTAAGATCTCTATATCGATTTGCCCCCCCCCGAAAATATTTTCTGGATCTGCTGCTGAAACTGAGTATGCATATATTATAATGTAAAATACATTTACAATACTTTTAGTTATTAATATATAAAACGAAATCAAATCTTTTAGTGAGATTTTTGGCACCGTTTGTTTTTAACAAGCCTGTCAGGTCTTATTTTTGAAGTTGTAATCCTAAGAGCATTTTTAAGGTGGACATTGGTCCTAACTTTGGTATCCTGGTCCTAACTTTGGATTTGATTAATTTCGTTCTTGAAAAGAGCTGTGTGCAGACGTAGGTGCTCATGAATAGTGTTATCATTTTCGGAGCATGCAATTGGATGGTTGGGAAGATGTTCTTATCGATATATTTAATAGGATTCAATGCATACAAAGTTGAATTTTATTTTAAAATCACTGTTGCACTATATATCAATAAAACTATCTATAATGTACATATATGCAAGAAAATTAAAGTCAAACGTGCTTGAGGGAAGACTGCATATTACTTTAGTTCTCTAGCATTTTAAGATATTTATTACTAAATGTGAACAGGATAAAATAAAGTACATAGACTTAAAATTCACAGGGAGCATGAAGTATTTTTTTGTGAAACAATTTGTAGTTTTTCATGAGCCAGTGGGCTGAAGACCCCTGATCTACATCTTTCCCCATCAAAAAAGACCCAGTTCCCTTTTTTATTTAAATCTTGCAGTCAACTCGTGCAGGGCCGTATTTAAAGGTCATTCAAAGGGGCAATTAATGACTTAATTTTTTAAATTGATACCTCATTGGACCTTTTAACTTGTATCTTTTCGATGTCAAATTTTCATTAAAGGGGGATATCACCACCCTCGCCCCCCCCCTCTAAATCCACCCCTGAACTCATGAGAATTTTTTGTGAGAATTTTTTAAAAAATTCTCACAAGTTCAGGGATGGAGTTCAGTGATCCATGGGTAAAATTGAAGTGGAAAAATGGCATGTGGCCTAAATTGAGTTCCGAACCACTGTTTCAGAGGAATAGTACTGTGTCACTTGAATTTAAACCATTTTGTTCAAAAGCAAGGAGTTATTGTGAATTAAAAATTGAACGCCTGTCTAATTTAGGGTGCCTCTTAGCCAATGGAAGACAGTGAATCACCAATTCTGGTTAGTTTCCTCAGCTTCATTTATGGCAACCTCTTTTGGTTTTGCCGAACTAAAACTGAAGTCTTCATTTCTTTCCCTACTAATTAAAAAAAAATAATAATACTGCTTCAAGGTTTAGTAATGATTCAAGAGGATACTGTGTCAAGGTTCAAAGCCAGCAATACAGCTGAGGGTGCCCGCCTCCAACTGGGCAATTACTAATTCACAAAAGATATTAGTACACAAAACACACATCTGGTAGATAATGGTAGCCCACTATGCCACATTGACAGCATCATCAATTAATGCTGATTTCAGATGCCATGCTAACAAAGTACCAAGGAGCACAAATTGAATGTTACTCAAAATGTATTCAACTGTATAAGATTGCCATAGTTTATTGCAGATAACAGATGTTTTTTCTTCTGTAAATTGAAGACATGCTTCTTCCTTCAAAAAGAGACTGGTAAGAATTGGTATGTGTCTTGTGTAAGATGTTCATTGATAAGAAAATGTAAAACCCTTCCAGCTGCTCATGTCAGAGACCAAAAGAGGAATGTTTTGGAATGGTCTGCAACAAGCCTTCAATTGAGCAAAACTGTTCTACACGAGATGCACGTATATATATATATATTATGCACCTTTTTAAATTCTATGAAACGTAAATTTCTTTTTTTAATAGAAATGCAAAAAACATTTGTCGGACTGATTTTTTTTTTTTTATTTATTTTAAGACACAAAAATTGATTTACCCCACAACTGCACTTCAGTGAAGCTATCTGTTCTGTGACTTGCACCACACTTTTTAGCACGTTCTGCTTTGGGAGTCAGAGAATTATAAATACCTATGCATACAACAGGATTTGAAATGTTCATGTCTATGTGAGATTTGAAATGTTCATGTCTATGTGAGATTTGAAATGTTCATATCTGTGTGGGGTTTTAGATATTTATATCTGTGTGGGTTTTTAAATGTTTATATCTACATGGAGTTTTAAATGGTTATGTTTATGGAAGGGTCGAAATGAACTTTTTAAATCAAGTGCATTAAATACTAGTTAAGTGTACAAGTAACGAACGGAATAGAAAGTAAACCTCAACCTTAAAAACGGGTAAAATGTAAGTATAGCTATTATATTAAAACATGTAAGATAAAAAAATGCAACTTTTCAAAATAATTGAACATTCATTTGTAATAAAAAAAAAATACAAAGCAAATGCAGATATATGGAGAAAATTATATAAAATTATTCCGTATGTCACTGTTCTTGAAAAATAAACAAGCAGCCACAGTTTTGAGTAGTTAGGTGCAGTCGGTAGGCTTTTAAATATTTAATAGAGTTATAAAATGTTTATGTCTATGTAGATTTAAATGTTTTATGTCTATGTAGGTTTAAATGTTTATGTCTATGTAGGTTTAAATGTTTATGTCTATGTAGATTTAAATATTTATTTTAATGTAGGCTTTTTAAATCTATAAAGAGTTTTAAATATTTATGTCTATATAAAGTTTTAAATGCTGTTAATAAAGTTTTAAATACTTAAGAAAAATGGACAAAATGCATACGTCTTTAGTAAGGTTTGCTGACTTGGGTGGAAACCTTCTTCTGATCAGCAACAGTTCATCTACAAAAGCAAACCAATTCAATAAGAGCATGGAATATTTAACAAATTATATTTCAGCGGGCATCACAATTCATTTTGTACATTATTTGCATGCCCATCATGCATTATTTACATATCCACCATAAATAAATTTCAAGCCCAGTAAGTAATAGATCTATAGATAGAAACCAATGTACCTCGATGTCCACGACTTCAATTGCAACGCAAAAATATTTCTACAATTCATAATTACAAATATATAAAGAATTGACTGACACCAGTAATGGAACAAAGTAAAATCACAGTATTCAGAATAATGATGATTAGTAAAGATTTTATTTTTCTGAACAGAATATTAAGACAGTAGTTAAAGGGAAATATTTCCTTCATAACCTATCAACTCTTATGTAAAAAAAAAAAAAATGCACTAAATGTACAACTGGTTCAATTCCAAATAACAAATAATTTTATATACCTCATGTGTGCTTAAATTTGTTCTGACATAAAATATTGACAAACAGTTATTTCGACACTGGCGTAAGGTTTAAAAACACTACCTTTTGGGAACCAATTGCTCTTTTTGTCAAGTGAAGGCAGAATTCTGCCTTCACTTGACAAAGGGAGCAGTCCTTACGCCAGTGTCGAAATAACTATTTGTTACGGAATCTCCCGGTAAAACTCTGTATTGTTTCATTATAAAATATTGATTTCTTTTATTGTTTTTTTATAGATTTTTTACAATAGTATACTATCATACATTTTGGTTAAGAATACCTTTACCGTCTTTATGCCACCAAAATATCAACTAACTTTAGTTGTATATTCTTTCTCTTTACTACTGAGAATGTAGGATTTTTACAAAAGACCTCCATTTTCTTGTTTTTTTACGAGTTTCTCAATTTCTGGCTAGGTTGCATCCCTCCCCCTCCTTAAGTCTGTTTTTCAAATTTTCCGATGTATTTTTTAGTCTACCCTTTTTTTATTTGGGATGCCAATGCTTATCTCCCTTTATCTTAAGGTTCACACTGACCTTGGAGAAGAAAATTCCCTGATTTTTCAAGGTTTTTCTGACAAAATTCCCAGACTAATCACAAACCTTTAACTTGAACTTTGGTTTCTGGGGGAATAGTTTCACGTTCAAGTGAAATTTAGCAACGTGGAACAGAGGGTATGGAGGCTTTCCCCAGGTCT
Source organism: Dysdera silvatica (assembly GCA_006491805.2). Taxonomy (NCBI): domain Eukaryota; kingdom Metazoa; phylum Arthropoda; class Arachnida; order Araneae; family Dysderidae; genus Dysdera; species Dysdera silvatica. The sequence goes on along the minus strand of QLNU02003196.1, from coordinate 9,666 downwards.
GACCGAAAAACCTCCTTTTCCCCTAAATTTTAGGAGCGATTTAAAATTCCCCAAGAATTTCAGGTTCATGGGAACCCTACTCTCCTTACAAGTATTACTCAGATACTTCCTAATCTGCCAACATAATCTAAATTTGGTACAGTTTAGTCAGTGTTACTTTAACAACCTGAGCTCCCATTCCATGCCACTGATGATCGTAAGCCTATTGCTGGGAAGTAGATCTACCCTGTAAGCTTAAAGATGATTGGAACCACTCAAATGCTTAAATGATCAAAGAAATTGTTTCCTTTATGGTTCAAATACCAAATAAAGTATATTTATGATCCTGCATATCAAAATAAAATCAGAAGAAAAAAAAAAGAAGAAATTAGCTCAAACCCGATTACTCAGCATTAAGCAGTCATATGGAACCATGAGATGCATATTCGCCTGCAATTTAAACATAGCCTTACAAGAAGCATAGTAATCAAAGGTATCTCCCATTACTTCACTATGCACTGTACTTTCTTCTAAAAGAGTTATATATATATATATATAAGTAGCGGCTCGTGGCAAGACTTTAGAGTGTGCCCATGAAGCCAATTTTTTCACCAAACCCAAAATTACCGCAAATTTCTTTCTTATTTACTGAATAAGGTAAAAAACAGTTTCTTGATGAGCATAAGCTGTAAATTGATGTGTTTTGGTGAATTAGCCTTCATGCGCACACTCTCAAAGCTCACCACAAACCGCCACTGATATATATATATATATATATATATACACACACACATAGGGATATCAAAATAAGTTTGTAACAATTGGTAACTTCATAATTCTTCACGATCCCCAGGGTACGACAAATCCCAAAAATGTGAGAAATAAAATTGAATTTTATGAGAAAATAATTAGGCTAAAAAAAGTTGCCCTTAAGCTAAAAACAAAGTCATATAACCATAAGATATGTGTATGCTTGCTTATGACTAAAATCTATGACTTAGAAAAGGGCAGAACTCAAGATGCTCCCACTTAGCGGGACCAACTTTAGCCCTTGAATTTAAGGAAGATTTAGTCACAACAAGGACCAGATTAAAGGGGCCACAAATTTTGAGCATGCTTTTTTCTTTTAGCACAGCACAGCAGCATTACTCTAGCAAATGTTCATGAAATGGATAATGTTAAACAAAACAATTAATTTACATGTAATATAGTATTTTTGTATGTCATGCATAATACTGTTGAACAAATGAGAGTGATAATATACAGGTTACTATATAGAATACAAATTTGCATATAAATAAAGTTAATACGTTGAATGTTTCGGGTATAATATAATTTATTTAACAAAAATCAACATACAATTTGAATGGACCTGGCCGTCCCTCATCAGAAATATGTGTGACACATGACGAGTGTTGCCAAAAATTTGTCCAAAACACACATTTATTTTTGTTAAATAAATTATACTGCTTCTTAAATGTTGGACTTCCTTTCTTCATTTATTCCATGCAGTACTATGTCATAATATTAGTTGTAAATTCATGTTTCATGATTCTAACCGATGTGTATTCACTCACTGATGCTGCAAAACTTTATCGATGAGTGCCTTTAATAATATAAAATTTAAATAAATATGTCATACATAAATTTAATAATGCATAACTGAAATTTTGCAAATTTGATGATTAATGAAATATTCGGGAGAAATAGAATCTCAATAAGAAAGTCGGGAGAATCTGAGAAAATTAGCTGAAACATGAGAGAACCCGGGGAATATAGGAGTCACCCTGCTCCCACTAGACATCAAAACACATTTTTTTCCTTTTACACCAAATTACAAAATCACTTTTACAATAACCTGATCCCCCCCACACACACAAATTGCTATCTGTGCCTCGCTGATAGTAGTACTGGGATCGACTGGGCCACTGGCCCCAGGGCCGGAGTGCCCTCATGGGTGATAGCACTCCTACCTCCGTATGGGCAAAGACTTGCACCCTCCAAAAATCCAAGGTATGCACTCCTCTCAAGGGGCACATTCAAGGTAATGCGCTCCTCTCCAAGGGCATATTCAAGATACGCACCCTTTGAGAAGACCCAGTCTGTCCTTGTAATAGTATGGGGTAACTCTGAGCCCCTCTCTTTGCATATATTAAGACATATCTGTTCTTTAATGCAATCACATTAGCATTTTTAAAGCTACTTAACCCCAAGAGTGAAATCCAATGAATTTTCTTGGGGAAGAGTGCGGGGGGGGTGACAAAACTTGAAAAAAGTTTTGGCATATACTTCGTGAAATCAAATGCCAGATTTAAGTAAATAATAATAAGTGTGAATATGTTGTTTTATGGAGAGACGCATGCCCTTTCTGGATCCGCTCATGCTTGACTTTCCCCCTCCCCAACAATTCATGAATTACTATGCCACTAACTTAAATATAGCTTTGCAACAATCATGGTAATCAAAGGTATCTACCATTGTCCGCCAGTTCTTCGCTGCGTACTGTGCTTTCTTCAGAAAGGGTTCTACCATTAGATACTAAAATAAGTTTGTACCGATCAGCAACCTTATAACTGTCCATTGCCTCATAAAAGTGGCACAGCGCCATGAGTTTAAGCCTCTCGATCGTAAATTCTTGCAAAGCATCGACGACCCAACGAGCTCCGTTCCAACTAATCACTGTAAGCTTCATCGTCTCTGCAGCAACTTCCACAACGTACATCATGAAGTTTCGCACAGCCTTGGCTGCGGGTAGGTTGACTTACGTACGTTAGGTACGTCGAGTACGTTTGTCGCGCGGAGGGAAAGCCGCGGAAACGTCTTTTTGGCGTGAAAAGCTAAGGATTTTCTCATAAGGTTCACATAAACAAAAACACAACTTCACTCCCTTACTAAACTACAGCTGATTTGACTTGACATGACTTTGCATTTTAAATGATGCCAGTTTTACGTATAATACGCAACGACTTCAATTTTGGGAAACCTACGTTGATGAATCATGAAGGGCAATGCAATCAGATAAATTGTGTGTATCTGATGACTCATTTTTTTAACGACCGCAAGACGACGCTATTAACTAACTAGAAATTTAAAGGTTTAAGAAATATTAAATGTAGGAAAAAATATTAAAATTTTTTAACGATTAAAGAAGTTGATCCAAGCTAAACTATTTTAACTTTAACAATATATTACACTATGTGTTCTTCTTTGAAGTAAGTTAATAACTTTTATATATAAATAAGTCTATTTAACGCTAAATAATGAAGCCGCTGCGTTATAAAGACGTAAGGCCATGGAAAAAAAAAAGAGGAAGCTTTGATGTTAAATTTAGAAATAATTTAAGTAACATTATTAGCTATAAAATAAAATCCTTTATGGGGGGAAATTTTGTTTCTATTTAACCCCCTCTTTTTCATATAAATACACACCCCCACACACAAAATTCTCAAAATCCTAGACACCGGCAAAGGGATCCCTAGCACTCGTCCCGAAAAGCAGTAGTCCCGAAATTCCGAGTAGCACGAGATGTTTGAATCTATTATTTTCTTATATTCTAATTGGTTGAAACGATTTGGTGAGATGAAAGTAGAGGGCTACCAACCTATCGAAACACTAAAAACACTAACTTCCCTCCAAAAATTCGAAAACGCTACTCTCAGAAAAATTTTTAAAATACCATGGTTCGTCCGAAACACTCAAATTTACAAGGATCTGCAAATACCCACAATCACCCAAACCATCCAAGACCTTTGTATTAATTATTTCGACAACATCCACCTTCACTCAAACCCACTAATCACACAATCCCATATCTTACACAACACACATCAAAGAAGACTTCTGGGGCCCCTTCAGGCATTTGTAAACCGCTTTCACCCACCCATTAACTCTTACCCCAACATCTTACCTTCTCCGCCCCCCCCATTTCCGTACACCACAATGTCCTCCAACTCTATCACACCAGAGAATCCGTCGAAGGTTATCCAAACTCCACCCAACTAGATCCAGGAATCGAAGCCCAAGACTCCGTCCTACGTTAGCCCACCCACCACTTCGCCGGCTGGTCCCTCGGCCGCAAGAAACTCATTCTCCCCTCACAGCTCACCAACGAAATTCAAATTTGCCCGCCCATATCCAATCACAAACACCTGCAATCACTTTTACCATTCCACCAAATTCTACCTACTCCATCACACTAAATTAACCAGTTAAAATATACCACAGCTGATAATATAATATCCCACCTCACCAAATAATTAATTTCCTCTACCCCCACCAACTCGTGAGCACCGTTTGAAACTCTGCTTCCCTTGCCTCGTCTGCCACTATCGCAAATATTTAAACACCACATCAATAATCTGCCTTGGTAAATCCAAAACACTTATCAATAACCAACAATTCGCCCTCCGTAAACAACTTCTTCCCACCCTACCCAACATTATTATTCACTCATTGGGGATATACGAATCTTTCGTAGGCGCCCCTTCTACATGATTATCAAGGCAAGGCAACCTATCGAAGTGACATGGTGAACCTCTTGAAAAGAGACATTACGGGGCACTTCCGATCAATGTTCGAGGTGCGAAAGTCGCAGTACTTTTTCCCCCGATGGTCTCCCAAGGGGGGCACAGACCAGGCTGCATCGTTTCAGAATTGGCTGTGCATTCACCAACAAGTACCTCCACCGCATTAGGCAACTCCCGTCGCCTGTGTGTCTCCAGTGTCAGGAAGGTGCTGACGAAACACTGGAACACATTCTTTTGCGGTGTCCGGCCTACGGCTACCTCAGGGAGGAGCTCCTTCTCGCCTGCCGCCGTTTAGGCCTCGCCTCGCCACCAGGTCTGTTTGACCTCCTGGATCCCACCGGATCCCCCCGCCTTCGCGCTGCCTCCGTGGTTGTGCTAAGCACCTTCCTCTCCGGGCTTGGCCGGTTCCTGTAGGTTACTCGGCTGGCCCATGGGGGTGACTCCGGTCCTGCCGCCTGGGCCGTGGCCGTTCCCCTTGGCGGCTGGTTAGCCGGTGTGCGTTGAATGACGACTTTACGTGAACGTGCATCTATGAATGGTGTGTTGATTGGCAATCCATCTCCCCCTCAGCCGCCTCGGCGGCTGATTACGCTGTTCAAGCGTCCTGTCTGGGATTACAGCGCCGCCTTCGGCCACCATTCTCTGCAAAGAAGAAAGTAGAGGGCTACCATATACGTGGGAAATTATGCGTTTGGCATAATTTGGCATAAATTGCTGTTTACGCCCTGTGTTTATACGCCATCTGGTAATTACGTCGTGCTCGTTTTATTGGAAGTTCTGCCAATTCACCTTGTTAATTTTTCATTACTCGTTTGTTTTTTTTGTAACTTGTTAATTTACTTGTTACGTTTTTCACTAATCGATTGTTCATCCTCATGGAAGAAGTTGAAGGAAATAAAAGAGGAAGTAAATATTTTTTACAAGATGATTTTATTTATTATGTGAAGGGAAAACATAACAATTCCCAATATTTAAAATGCGTGGAAAGAAGTTCCCCTAGTCTGGGAATTTTAAAAGGAAGTTTTCAGTTCAAGAATAGCCACACGCACGCGAAACAGACGGTAGAGTGTGAAAAGTTAAGATTCAAAGAAAAGCTTTTGAAAGCTGCCTCACAATCTAATGCTCCTTTAAAGAAAATTTATAACGATGTAGCGGAAAAGTAAGTTTTATGTATATATAATCTGATGGTGTGTTGAAGAAAATTGATGTAAACTATTACTTAAAAACGTATGTCTGCTAAATGCGATATTTCGTATTTTCTGCTAAATATAATTCATTGTGTCATTATTAATGCAAGTAATTAGAAAAAGTGCAGATGCTCTTTTACAATACGGTAATTACTTCCGTTTTGGCGATTGTTTCCTTGCATACATTTTTACTTCGATCCTGATTTTTCCCTATTGTTTATAGTATAATCGCGGTTTTTTTTTTTCTAATTTAAATTCAATTTAGGGTAAAACTGCATAGTTCACCCTCTACTAAATTTTTTTAACTGTTTCCAAAACAGCTGGCAACAGAGCAACTGCTCTGCGGCCATGTAGTTTTCAGTATTTTTAGGGCCATGTAATTTTCTTGAATCAGTGAAGTGGATGTATTACTGAGGGGCCCACACCCCACACTCTGAACGGACAGCAAGGGCGCAGCCCGAAGCTGCCTGTTCAGATCACATTAGTGGTGTGCTTCCTGAATCAGTGAAATGTTGAACCTGCAAAATCGAAAATAAAATTTTAAAAAGTACTCACAAAGTCGTTTTGATCGGTGGTGTGTGATGAAAAAATGGTTTTTATGGCTCGGAGAAATGCTGGAAACAAGTTCTCCGGCCTATCCTTTTTGCGGCAACATCGCATAAATTCTGTAAAGTCGTCCACAAATCATGTTATCCACGTGAGGCTTATCCCAAAAATCTCATCTATTCCTTACATACTGTACGCTCATTCCCCGATGAAATTATTCCCTCTTTTATAGCTCACTCAAGGTAAGCACGCTTCTCTTACCATTCAAATGAAATCAAAAAAAAAAAAATCCATAAAAAAAAGTCATAGCAGGTGCAATAGCACAAAAGGGTGGTATAAACATAACATCACAAGCCGATCTACTGAGATTCCAGACCTATTTCAAGAGGAGAGAGAGTGAGTTAGGAGATGGACTGTGCAGCTAAGTCCAATTTTGTTTTTTCTATTCCAATTTTAATTTTCCTCAAAATTTATTCTTTTCATTTACCTAATGTGTCACTTTTTAACTGTAGAATACTTGTTAATTATACAAACGAGCAAGATTGACAGCATGAGCAACATCTGTTGTAATGAAATGTAGTTTTTTAGTCCAAGTACTTTCACGAAGATCGTAGAGCAGGGTTTGAAATTAGTGGGTGCATTGTACACATGAAATTTTTTCCGTGCATGTAAATTTGTAACTTGGGCCCTGCGGTGGCGCAGTGTGGTAACGCGTTCTCCTAGTGCGCCGCTAATCCGGGTTCGACTCCCAGCAGTGCAAAAAGATCGCACTGCTCACTGTAGTCCGGGGTTTGGTTCCCTAGGCCTTAAGAGGTTCGGATTCCTCGGAAAACAGTAGGTCCCGGCGCAGCATGACCACTGTAGTCTTTGAGCCGTAAAACCACAAAACGAACATTTATAACTTGGATGCATGCAGTACACCTAACTATTCAAAATTATGAGAACTTGTATTTTTTTTTTTACAAGGACAGTGACCTATTGAATAATTTTATATAATTTTCACAATGCATTTGCTTTGAATTTATTACATTACGAATGTTCAAGTATTTTAAAAAGTTGCATTTGTTTAGTTTACATGCTTAGAGTTGCTACACTTGCATTTTACATGTTTTTAATGTTGAGGTTTACTTCCTATTCTGTTAGTTACTTGTACACGTAACTAGTATTTAGTGAACGTAAGTCACAAGACTTGAGTGTACTTATGCACCCAATTTAAAAAGTTAATTTCAACCCCTGTCGTAGAGCATGGCTGTTATGACAAAGAATGTGCTTTGTGGTCCATCAACAAAAAGAGTCCTTTCAGGGGCCTGTGACAGCCCAGTGTTTTTTTTTTAATTAAAAATAATAATAAAAAAAATCATCAATATCTTGGTATCAGTATTATGCCTAAGTAACCAAAAGGCTGCAGGGCACCACTACATGCTACCCAATCATTCAAAAAATCGTGTTTCCACTCGCCAGTACTCGGGAACTCTGTGGTTATTTATTTAATCAAAACTTTTCGTCCTAAATAAAAAATAGCTCTAGATTGAGCTACTAATACGTTGGTGTCAAATTTATTTGTAATAAAAATCCCCCACGAAAAACTCACAAAAATCTCGCCCCGGAGGCTTTTCTGTGTTGACCAATATTTGGCAATTGTGTTATCCCTGTGAAGGGTAATAATATCTTACAACTTAATATACGGAGAAAAAAGGCATTTGGTTTTGTTCTAATTTGTCTAGTAGGTCAAGACAGCGCAGGCTCAATGCGGGGGCCCTGGTTCGGGTCCAGGGTGAGGAAGGCGTCTCATTTTTTCCTAAGTAAAAAATAGCTCTAGTTTGAGCTACTAATACTTGTGTGTCAAATTTATTTATAATCAAAACTCTGGACAAAAAAAATTATAATATTTGAAAAAAAAAAGCAGGGGAAAGCAAAGTAATTAAAAATGGGTTAAACTCCAGATGTATTCCAGTCACCAAGCTCCTTTCATCTCCAAATCTCATGCTATACTCTTAAAATGAGTCTGAGAATTCTGAGCACCCTGCCTGCATGTGAATTGCAGCATACGTTAAGCCTGGCTTGTATCTTGGAATGGTGCCAGAATGGATACTTAGCATCGGCCATCATTGTTTCATATACAAGGGAATTTTTTTACGAATCAGTGAAAGTCTAGTGTGGGGTGTCCCCACCATCAGAAAAACAGCACAGCGCGGAGACGCACTCTCCTGCAATTCAAAAGCTTGCAATTTAAAAAAACTTGCCTCTGTATATGCAGCGTTCGTAACGTTGATTAAAGGAAGACAGAATGTATTTACCTAACAGAACAATCCCCACCCACTAACATTCATTTTCCGACTTTAGCAAACTTCATGCCACAATATCGACAAAATGTCAGTTTATGATCTTCGTTCGAGAATGATTACCCAAGAAGGAAGGACGCATGCCTTTGGTGACTGAGATACATCTGGAGTTTGGCCAAAAAATGCATGTAAACAAAAAATTCGCCAAAACAGAAGTGGTTATATTGTAAAAGAACGTCAAAATATATCTTTAATACCAATTATGAATGAAAGGTTCTCATGGAAAAATTACTCGTTTGGCACATGCGTCAAACTTCCACTCACATACAGGAACTAGAGACCAGTAACATATTTGAACCAGATTATTTCATGCACAGAAAAATTTTATAATGTTCGATAATTGTTTATTGTCACTTGGTTGTGGTCTCTGCACCATTACTTTAAATAATTCTAAGTTGAACAACCTCATGTGGTAGCACAAAATGGTGTGCTGAAGCTGACTCGGGAGAGCAAGTTGTTAATTTTTCAAGACTTTTGCAAGCTGGTGGATAAACAATTACCCCATTAGGGTGAGTCGAATTTTCAAAAGTTGCTTGAATCGAAACGTAATAGTACGGAAAAGTTGCTACTTGTCGAGATAAACACAGTGAAAGAAGAAATTTTGAAATCGGATAATATCTGCAAGTCACGCATGACCCCCAAAGTTTGAGAAATTAGCCATAAATTGACCTTTTTTAGAAAATTTTGAAAAGTGCCTTAAGTATGTCGAATTAGCATGAAACTTCAGTTGTGACAGTAATTAGTAACAAGCTAGCGAGAAATAATACTTTGACGGATGAAAATTCCCCTAAAGGGAGCGGGCAGGTGGTTGCTATAAGACGAAAATTGGCCAAAATTCTTAAAAACAACCAAAACATCGTAGAAGCATTCGTGACTTCTGAAAAATATGTTAAGCAGACTATTTGATTAACTATTACTGTGCTGCCCTTCGTGAATTCCACATTCAGTGGAAAAGAAAATGACCCAGAACTCACCACAGGGAGATAGCCACACTTCGAGTTCCACCCATGCCTTTCCCAACCGACCAACCATAACTGAATGTGGAAAATTATTATTCTTGTGATTTGGTTTGGTTCCCTATGAACT
>QLNU02003193.1:0-16713 GCA_006491805.2 Dysdera silvatica | reverse complement strand
TCCTGGTTCAGAGCGCAATGGGACAGAATTAGGAAAACTTGCTGCTCGATTTGCATCTGTACGGAGTAGTTACTCTTCTTTTAAAGTTACAAATTTAGATAAGGTATTCAGAAACGTATGAACGGCTATGGGCATTCGAAGCTAATTTTCTTCAGGAATTAACAAGGTGTCAGTACTAAAGTGTTGTTTTTATGATAACGTTAGTTGGTGAGAGTTGTGAATTGCGTTAGGTGAAAAAAAAAATTTTGTTTTAAAAAATAGGGAAAAAAGAAATCAAATGTGAAACAAGAGAGATTGAATTAGTCAGCGATAGGCTCTATTACTTGTGGATGTTTTGAAAGGTTCTCCACGAGTGAAAGAATGTTGGGACGGACGTAAGGTCATTTACGATATTGTGTGGATGTACGTTAATGTGGTAGGCTTTAATGAGATCTAACCAATACAATCATTGGATAATGTTTTTTATTGCAATGCTATTGTAATTTTCGGACTAATGAGATATAGTGGTGAAGATCTGAAATTTAGTCATTACAACAAATATGTCGTGCACTTTATCCCTTGATTTAAAGGAAGTTTAGTTGATCTAGTATAAAAGATTGCGTCACAGCAAATAAGGTTTTGATCTTTGAAGTTTAGTAAGTAGGGAAAAACGATGTAAAAGCTTTTCGTTTTAAATATTGCGCTGATATTAGATGCGGGATTCGGATGATAGTGGTATGTTTGAAGGTTGTATTGAAACAGGTTTAAAAACGTTTGTATCTGCCATAGTAACATCCAAATTTACTGGAATTGATTATAAAACTGAATTTCTTAAATAAGAAACGTAGGGGTGGAACAAATTTGCAAAGTCTGGTAAAAGCGCGTTTGAGGTGGCAGTTTTTTGTTGGGGAGGAAAGACTGTGTGTGTGTGGTGGAATTGATATGACATGTCTTGACATGTTGGTTACACTGATAAACGGATTACTGTCTTTATTTGAATGATATCGTTAAGAAAGGAAAGGTTGTTACATTCAGAAAACGGATCTATCCAACCGAAAGAAACTGAACAGAAAAGCATACCTCCTTTTGAGACGCTTAGATTGCCATTCGAACGTCACGTTATGAACGTCATGTTTTGAAAAAAACAAAACAAAAGACAGCAATCACATGTTACGTTGGCCATATTGAAACCATGATTGATGTCTTTTCAATCACAAACACCAGTCACCACTCAATTAAAAAAAAAAAAAACGTCATGGAGGTAGAATTATGTTCATGTACTATACTGGCTTCGTGATTTTGTTCGCCAACAGCATTTCATTCACAAGAAACCACGTTCAAAAATTAATTCTGAGAATTTGGAATACATAATGAATTTGGGCAGATTGAAAGGAAAGTTAAAAAATCCCGCAATTTAAATAAAGAGCCACATTCTCTTTCCCCCTGACGTTAAGGGACATACCGAATTTTCCATATGGATGCAATTACTTATATGCTAGAGTGGACATTCCCTGAAACTCAGCTTATAATATTGTGAATGGCCTCAAATGTTTCCCCAGTTTCATTCAGCCGTGGAGGACAATGATAAAATTTTCTAAAGAATGACTCCTACGGAAATCTTTATCTTCGTTTCACAATGTATTTGCTGTTTCTTTTATTTTTAAGACCTTTTTAATATTTCACCAATTTGTTCTACTAAACAACTTCCACAAAACTAGCATTACCGTCAAATGGCAACAACGAATGTTTACGCTTGTGTACCATTTAGTTTATCACCGAAGAATAGTAGCCCCGAATGCCCTAAACGTGTCAGAACAAGTTTTGACACTTCATTTGCAAAGTCGAAAAATTACATCAAGACTGAGAGACATCGAGATCTCATGAATACGTTTTTGTTACTTTATCGTGTCTTTTAACTTTGTCTTTGCTGCAGTCATTCAGATTTTGCAGCCCACTCTTAGATAAAATGTACTTGTTTTTATTTTGTTATTAAAATAATACTTTTTAAAAGAATTACTGTGCTTAATTTTTTTTAATTTAAAATTGAAATTTGCGAAGTTGTTCAGTTTTTTACTGTGTTAAGTTTCTTTTTACAATGTTAAGTTTTTTTGCTGACAAAGACTATACTGCACTGGAACCCTTAGTCTTCTGAGGAAACCTAACTTCATACGGTGTAGGGAATCGACCCGGAATACAGAGTGGTTTTTGTCGGAAACCTTTCTATTTTGGCATCGTTGTGGTCGACCCTTGATTAAACGTATACTAAATAAAAGTTTTACATTCGTATGGCTTTCTTCCAAATGTGCTATGGGGGTTTGTTCTATTCACAATCCCCATGTATGGGTGCGAATAATCCATGCTACACAGACATTACATTTTATAATCTATGCTACAGACATTGAATATAATACAATCCATATGCTACACAGACATTGAATATAATATAATCCATATGCTACACAGACATTACATACATTACAGCACATTATGAGATTGAATGCCTGTCATGCAACAGAAAATGATATCCGAGAACCCGGTTGTCTAACATTTTTTGTATCGGGGCACTTAAAAAATTTTCACAGATCTCGCGGGCCAGCAGCTCCAGCGAGTTCCATAAAAAAAAAATAACTCTAAAATCTTTCTTCATAGTTTCTCCTGGTTATTTATTTGTTCATTTAAGATATGGGAAGAGGACACCCATGCGGTTTTCCCTGATTTCTGATGAAAAAAATTTAAAAAAAATTCTTGTTTTTTTTTTAAACGGTTGTAAGCGGGCCGGAATAACCCTGTTGGCGGGCTGTATCTTGGACAACTCTGATCTATAGACTCTGATGGCGGCTGATGGGCTCTCGCCTTCATTTACCTCGCAGCCGGCGTTCAAAATTTTGCGTGCCTTATGGCTCCTAAATCTTCCCGTAACTAAAAATGGTATATTCTTGAGTAGCTGGAAAGACGACGCCACTGCTATGCGTCCTCTGTATTTCATGTTTGCTTTGACGAGAGTATTAGAAGACGTCGTAAAATTTTTCAATTTTATTTTGTTGTTTGACAACTTTTTCACTCACAAAAATTGGTTAAAGGGTTTGGATTTCGCATGCAATACGCATATCTAACTGAGATCTGCCATTTGATATTAAAACCAGCGTAGTAGCTGTACTGATTGGAAATTTCCACAGACGGCCAAATTGGCCGCGGTGCGTCTAGCTAGTTTTGGGGAGAACAGGATTATATTCCGGTTAAAATGATGGCAAAGTCATCCCAGTGGCACTTTTGTCCAACTGGAATGCCTGAGTTTGGAAAAAACGTCTGCTGACTCTCGATTACAATTGAACATGTCGATTTTTAAGTTCAAGAACGAATGAATTTTTAATTCGATTGTAAATTTGTTTCGGTTCCGATTCTTTCGTTATTAAAAACATTTCGCAATCGCCCATCACTAGAAAACACTGCATTTGTAGTACTTTTTTACGAAATGCTATAAAATTACCACACAACGATAATTGAATCCAAAATACATTACTCGAGTATCCAAAACAGTATATCTAGCTACATTGTGCAACAAGCGTCTGGCACCAGCATCCAACTTCAGCGGCGATCTAACTTTTGCGGACATTGCGCATGCATGACACTATGACGTCACGATCGATACACTACCTTCGAGAGGCAACACTCAACCAAATACAAATATAGATTGAGTCGTATTTTATGTTGACGTTATTTTTTTTTAATGATGTTTGTATTTTTTTATTTTTATTAATGATTATATTACGTATGATTCCGATGACTTATTGGATTTTGCAGATACTTGTGCAACGTGCAAAAAAAGGGTATAAACATTACCGCACTTTTAGACAGCATATAATAAAAATTCATTCTAAGAAACAGTTAGAATTAGCTCCTTCTTTAATTAAGGATGCCACGACTTTTTTTTTTTAATATTATAAAAGCAACAATTTTTTTTTCGTATTAACTGATGATGTGGCAACAATAGATGTTAAATTACTGGCAAAGAAAAAAGAATGACTTTCGTAGCAACAGATTTTAAAACACACCCAATACAAATGTGAACGATGTACCAGACACCAGGACAACTGATATTTCACTTGGATGATACGTTAGATAAGTTGTTTTCACATTACCGCTTTTGTCGATTAAATTAACAAAAGAAATAATGTAAAGCAGCACTGTTTCAGAATGTTAACCATGTGGTTTAAGCTTCGAAACGCATGAAGAGGTTTCATTTGTGGTAGGTATTACGAATACCATGATTTGGCTATGTCCTATAGTCAGATGCAGGCGCTAGTTACCGTGCATACCTTGAATCGGCAAGTGTATTTACCAAATCACGTCCACCATTTACACGACGGTCGACATAACGATGAATGTTCCCTTCCGATGGCAAATAGAAAGTGCTGTAGAAACATTAATAAAGCAGCTTTAAACAAATAATTACTACTCACCATTGAAATGTTTGAAAATTTTCGATATCGGGTGTATTTTAAAAGAAAAATAACAACAATAAAACTGAGATAATTTCAGAAATAAAATTTTGCAAAGCCTTTAAATATTATTAAAATCTTTCATTTAAAATTAAAAATTTGAAAATCGTCAGCGCCATCTATTTCGTACAAAATCAATTAAAAACTGCAAAGGAAAAAGGATGTTTTTTTCGTGCATACTATGTTGTATAGCATTTCTCAAACTTTTTACCATTGCTAAACCTTAGAAATAATATTTATGTTTGAGAGAGCCTTTACATAAAAACTATTATACATAACTATTAATGTACTTTTCTTTTAATATTCTTAAAATACATAAAAAAAGCCAAAAAAAAAAAATCTTCAGATATGGTAACGGATACATGTGGAAACTAAAACTTAACATGCAAGCGTTAATAGTTAAAACGATGGACTTACAAGGAATAAAAACTATTATACAGAATTATCAATATAATTTTTTGTTATTCCTAAATGTCTGTTTTGTATGCAGATGACGATTTGGAAAAGATGTCCCTTTTGGCGGAACTGTATTTCCATGAGAGGTACGGCCATTAACGTAGAGTTTTCAAAATTATCGGTGATGGAAGGGGTCCCAAGCACATATTTTGTATATTTATACCTTACAGTATATGTTAAAATGCAATTTATTTTAAATTATTGGGTGGCCCACGGGCCCATATAACTCTACGCCTATGGGTATGGCGAAGCCATAGTGATGCAACACCATTCCTACTAGGGACGTGCCAATGTTTTGGAGAGTGGGGGCGAGAGATATTTTATGGCTTTAAAGTCTTCGCGCCATCTATTGCCACAAATCCCCAACCCTTATTATAAATCAGTAGTTCTTAGACTGTGCTTCCTGGAGCCCTCAGGCTTCGCGGATAATATTTTGGGATCCGCCCAGAACACTGGCATCAAAATATTCAGGAATTGGAAAAATCCTGGCTTTTTAACTAAATATATTATCTAGTTTTTTAGTTCCGAAATAGGGAGTTTTAAAAGAGATCTGGAAAGTTGTTTGTATTCTGAAAGTATTACTATTCGGATATTTATGCGTAATTTTGTAAAATCTTCCTTAGACACGATGCACTTTTAAGTTTTGTTTCTATATACACCAGGAACAGAAAATTGTGTCGATTGTGGGTGGGAGAGACCCCCCCCCCCTTCACAAGGCCGAACTTACCCACACGTTTTGCCATTAGTAGCGCTGATCCACCGATTTAAATTGAAGATAAAATTTCTAAAATCTCTTAAGATTTCCCATTGTCTATTTTTGGATTATAAAAATCTATTTTACCCATTTCGGCTGCATTTTCCATCATTGGTATTGCCCATTCCAAATGTTAGTGTCAAAAATAGAGCTCTGTCCTCAGAATAGTACTAACAAGGGAACCTCGCGAACTGTCAAGGCTCGATTTTTCTGAATTTCGGTTCATGGTCCAATATTACCGAGTATATGAAAGATCCAAAATCAAATTTGGCCCAATCGACCAAGGGGTCGAGCTACGGCTTACTGAAAATAGATCTCACCCTACGATGATGCTTCGCTGCATGACAGGTGAAAACGGTGTTTTGGCGTGCTGGTCAAGCATTAAACGCCAAATGTTATCGTAGAAAAAACAAACAAACATATGGACATGATACAGCACATATTTATAATAGTCATTTTTGTTGTACCCGAAATAATTATACATTGCATATGCTGTGTAAAAGTAAAAAATATTTGATGTGTTTACCTTACTTTGGCATAACTGACAAACTTTTGGCGAAACTTTTTGGCGAAGAACTCGAAAAATCAGTCTGGTACGTTTGTTTGTTTGTTTGGCTTTTTTATGGCGCAAGAGCATCTGGGCTATACTGCGCCAAGCGTCTGCTATGTAAACCAGTCTTGAATAAATATCCTTCAATTTTCAAATCAGAAGCAATCATCACTTGCCTGTGCTTTCATCACCTTTGACCTTTTTAATTTTTTTGTTGGAAAGCGTGGAATTTCAAGCCTTATTTGTCACCATGTCTTCCTCTTCCCCCATGGCAAAATACTTTTTCTCTCATTGTTTGCGAAAAATACAGGAAGCCAGCTTATTGTGTATCAGATTATGAGATGGATATTGCGAAAGAAATATTTACGCTTGCTGAAACTTCGATAAGCAGGTTAACATATGAAATGAATGACGAGAATGCACTTGATACGTGTTTAAATGAAACGAAGTATGATTCAATACGGGGTAATAAAATAAATGACGAATGGGATGAACAAACTAATTTGCCGTCACGCGTAACTTACACATTAGAAGACATGAAAAGAATTTCCATGGAGTGGGTCAGGAAAACTACGTTCCTTGAAAAGCATACAGCATCGCTTTAAAGACAACATGCTTTCACATAGACAAATTTATCGCTTTCAGGATTATGTTGCTTCCCAGGGTACAAGATGTGAAAAACTGTTAAGGATTAAAGACGAAGAATTTGAGAAGTTTAAAAATGCCCGGGAACATGTTTTATTAACAGTTCACGATGACGATTTAAAGTTATGGTTTCTGAATATTCCAATGAGAGAAAACATCACAAACTTTAGCGCAAGTGATACATTTTATTAAAATTTAAAAAAAAGTACGTGGCATGATAAATAGAAGAGTCACCAAGTTCGTTACGCATGAACGTACTATGAACACAACGGCTTTGGAAGCTAGAACTATAGAATTCGTCCACATGGTTACAGATGCGATGAGCAACTATTCTTTTGATGGGGTTTTATTCAAATTTTTGCGAGCCTTATGCTCCTAAATTTCCCCTCAACTAAAAATGGTATATACTTGGATAGCTGGAGAGATGACGCCACTGCTTTGCGTCCTCTGTATTTCATGTTGGCTTTGGCGTGAGTACTAGAAGACATTGTGAAATTTTGCAATTTTATTTTCTTGTTTGACAACTGTTTCCCTCACAAATATTGGTTAAAGGTTTTGGATTTCGCATGCAATATGCATATTTGATCTAGCATTTGATATTAAAACCAGCGTAGTAGCTGCTCTAAGTCTCGAGGTGTACTGATTAGAAATTTTCACAGACGGCAGCATTGGCCGCTGTGCGTCTAGCTACTCCCCTCGCTTACTGCGCATGCCAAAAATGACTGAGAGTTTTGGGGTAAACAGGAGTATATTCCGGTTGGAATGATGGTAAAGTCATCCCAGTCGCACTTTTGTCCAACTGGAATGCCTGAGTTTGGAAAAAACGTCTGCTGACTCTCGATTACAATTGAACATCTCGATTTTTAAGTTCAAGCAGGAATGAATTTTTAATTCGATTGTAAATTTGTTTTGGTTCCGATTCTTCCGTTATTAAAAACATTTCGCAATCACTCATCACTAGAAAACACTGCATTTGTAGTCCTTTTTCGCGAAATGCTACAAAATTACCACAGAACGATAATCGAATCCAAAATACATTACTGTAGTATCCAAAACAGTATGTCTAGCTACATTGTGCAACAAGAGTCTGGCATCAGCATCCAACTTCAGCGGCGATCTAACTTTTGCGGTTTTACCGCAGTATAGCCCAGAATCTCTTGCGCCATAAAACACCTAAACAAACAAACAAATAACTTTTGCGGCCATTGCGCATGCGTGACACTATGACGTCACGATACACTACCTTCGAGAGGCAACACTCAACCAAATACAAATGTAGATTGAATCGTATTTTATGTTTACGTTATTTTTTTTTAATGATGTTTGTATTTCTTTATTTTTTGTAATAATTATATTACGTATGATTCCGATGACTTATTGGATTTTGCAGAGACATATACTTGTGCAACGTGCAAAAAAAGGGTATAAACATTACCGCATATTTAGTTTGTTTGCTTTACGGCTCAAAGACTACAGTGGTCATGCTGCGCCGGGACCTACTGTTTTCCGAGGAATCCGAACCTCTTAAGGCCTAGGGAACCAAACCCCGGACTACAGTGAGCAGTGCGATCTTTATGAGATCTCTGAGTAAGCGTTCTTTTTGCACTGCTGGGAGTCGAACCCGGATTAGCCGCGCAATAGGAGAACGCGTTACCACACTGCGCCACCGCAGGGCTCCGCACATTTAGACTATATATAATAAAAATTTATTCTAAGAAACAGTTACAATTAACTCCTTCTTTAAATAAGGATGCTACGACTTTTTTTTTAATATTGTAAAAGCAGCATTTTCTTTTATGTATTAGCTGATGATGTGGCAACAATAGATGCTAAAATGTTAAATTACTCGTAAAGAAAAGAATGATTTTCTAGGAAAATTATTTTAAAACACACCAATACAAATGTGAACAATGAATGCCCCGGACAATTAGATAATAGATTTTACTCGGCTGATACATCAAATAAATTGTTCGGTAACGAAACGCTTTTGCCGATGGAAGTAACAAAAGAAATATTGTAATCAGCACTTTTTCGGAACGTTAATCATGTGGTTTAAGCTTCAAAAAGTATGGAAGGGGTTTCCTGTGTGGGAAGTATTACGAATACCTCGATTTAGTTATGTCCTATTGTTAGATATATAACATTTTAGTACAAAAAAAAAAGAAAAATAAAGGGGAAATTTTGAAACACGATTATGTGACATTTTTGGCATATACACAATAGTAGCAAAGTCAGCTGCAGGCTCTAGTTATTGCATATACCTTAAAACGGAAAGCTTATTTACCAACACACGCCCACCATTTACACGACGATGAGCTTATCAGCGCAATTTCATATACATAACACCAAACAGCAAATGCTGTTGAAACGTTAATAAAATAGCTTTAAACAAATAATTACTACTAACAATTGAAATGTTTTAAAATTTTCGATATCGGGTGTATTTTAAAAGAAAAATAACAACAATAAAACTAAGATAATTTTATAAATAAAATTTTGCAAAACCTTTAAATATTATTAAAACCTTCATTTAAAATTAAATTTTGAAAATCTAGAGCGCCATCTATTACATGCCAAATAAATTAAAAACTGCAAAGGAAAAAGGATGTTTTTTCGTGCATATCATATTGTGTAGCATTTCTCAAATTTTTACCCTTACTAAACCTTAGTAATAATATTTATGTTTGAGAGAGCCTTTACGTAAAAAGTATTATACTTAACTATTAACATACTTTTCATTTATTACTCTTAAAGTGCATAAAAAAAAGAAAAAAAATTCTTCTAATAAGGTAACGGATAAATTTGGAAACTAAAAGTTAACACGCAAGCGTTAATAGTTAAAACGATGATGTTTACAAGGAATAAAAACTATTATACAGAATTATTAATATATTTTATTTGTTATTCTTAAATGTCTGTCTTGTATGTAGGTGACGAATTTGGATTCCGCTTTGACGGAACTGTATTTCCACGAGAGGTATCGGCATTAACGTAGAGTTTCTAAAATTATCGGCGGCGAAAGGGGTCCCAAGCACATATTTTGTACATTTATACCTTACAGTATATGTTAAAATGCAATATATTTCAAATTACTGGAGGGGTGAGGGGGTGTGTGATGGATCCCATGGCCTGATATAACTCTATGCCTAAGAGTATGACGAAACTATATCGATGGAACACCGTTCCTACCAGGGACGTGTTAATGTTTTGGAGAGTTGGGGGTGGGAGGCGAGAAATGTTCAAGGGCCTTAAACTTGTGGCGCCATCTATTGCCACAAACCACCAACAGTTATTATAAATCAGTGGTTCTTAAACTGTGTTTCCCGGAAGCCTCAGGTTTCGCGGGTAATATTTTGAGGATCTGCCCAGAACACTGGCAAAATATTCAGGAATTAGAAAAATTCTGACTTTTCAACTAAATTTAATAATCTAGTTTTTCAATCATTCATTCATTCAATTCCTACTATTAGCTCACACTCTCCCTATATATATATATATACATAAAAATTTTTTGGATTTTTTTGAAACGGTTGTTGGTGGGCCGGAAGAACCCTGTTGGCCGGCCGTATTTTGGACAACTCTTATGTATAGACTCCGATGGCATCTGATGGGCTCTCTCATTCGATGACCTTGCAGTCGACCTTCAAACGTTTGCGTGCCTTATGCCTCCTAACACTACCCGCAACTAACAACGGTATATTCTTGGATAGTTGCTGACACGACAGTTCCAATACTATGCGTCTTCTGTATTTCACGTTGGCTTTGGCACGAGTGTTGGAAAAGTTTTGAAATTCTGTAATTTTATTTTCTTGTTTAACAACTTTTTCGCTCACAAAAATTGATTAAAGGTTTTGAATTTCGCATGCAATACGCATATCTAATTGAGATCTGCCACTTGACATTAAAACCAGCGTAGTAGCTTCTCTAAGCGTCGAGCTGTACAGATTGGAAATTTCCGCAGACGCCCAAATTGGCCGCTGTACATCTAGTCACTCCCCTCGCTTACTGCGCATGCGCAAAAATGACTGAGAGTTTTAGGGAGAACATGAGTATATTCCGGTTAAAATGATGGTAAAGTCATTCCAGTCGGACTTTTGTCTAATTGGATTGTCTGAGTTTGGAAAAAACGTCTGCTGACTCTCGCTTACAGTTGAACATCTCGATTTTTAACTTCAAGTACGAATGAATTTTTAACTCGATTGTAAATTTGTTTCGATTCCTATTCTTTTGTTATTAAAAAGATTTCCCAATTACTCATCACTAGGAAACACTGTATTTCTAGTACTTTTTCGCGACGTGTTATAAAATTAACGCACAACGATAATCGAACCTAAAATACATTACTATAGTATCCAAAACAGTATGTCTGGCTACATTGTGCAACTAGCTTCTGGCACCAGCATCTACCTTCAGCGGCGATCTAACTTTTGCAGACATTGCCCATGATTGACACTATGACGTCACGGTAATCACGGTTCATCCTAAGGAACAGTTAGAATTAGCTCCTTCTTTAATAAAGGATGATACAAGTTTGTTTTTAATATTATTAAAGCAATAACTTCTTTTTTCCGTATTAGCTGATGATGTGGCAACAATAGATGTTAAATTACTCGTAAAGAAAAGAATGATTTCCTAAAAAAATGATGTTAAAACATAATAATATAAATGTCCCAGACAATTAGAAAATGGATTTTACTCGGCTGATACGTCAGCTAGTTGTTCGCACACAAAATGCTTTTGTCGATGAAAATAAGAAAAGAAATATTGTAAAGCAGCACTTTTTCGGAATATTAACCATGTGGTTTAAGCTTCAAAACGTATGGAAGGGGTTTGATGTGTTGTAGGGATTACGAATACCATGATTTGGCAATGTCCTATTTTTAGATATATACGATTTTGGAACTAATAATAAAAAAAAAAAAAAAATTGAAATTTTAAAACGCGATTATGTGGCATTTCTGGCACATACACAATAGTAGCAAGAGTCAGATACAGTCTCTTGTTACCAAATCACGGCCATCATTTACAGGACCGTGACCTTAATAGTACAATTTACGAAACAAAACCACACACGGAAAGTGCTGTCGAAACGTTAATAAAATAGCTTTAAACAGATAATTACTACTAACAATTGAAATGTTTTAAAATTTTCGATATCGGGTGTATTTTAAAAGAAAAATAACAACAATAAAACTAAGATAATTTTATAAATAAAATTTTGCAAAACCTTTAAATATTATTAAAACCTTCATTTAAAATTAAATTTTGAAAATCTAGAGCGCCATCTATTACATGCCAAATAAATTAAAAACTGAAAAGGAAAAAGGATGTTTTTTCGTGCATACCATATTGTATAGCATTTCTCAAATTTTTACCATTACTAAACCTTAGTAATAATATTTATGTTTGAGAGAGCCTTTACATAAAAAGTATTATACCTAACTATTAACATACTTTTCATTTATTACTCTTAAAGTGCATAAAAAAAAAGAAAAAAAAAATTCTTCTAATAAGGTAACGGATAAATGTGGAAACTAAAAGTTAACGTGCAAGCGTTAAGAGTTGAAACGATGATGTTTACAAGGAATAAAAACTATTATACTGAATTATTAATATATTTTATTTGTTATTCTTAAATGTCTGTCTTGTATGTAGGTGATGATTTGGGTTCCGTTTTTGCGGAACTGTATTTCCATGAGAGGTATGGCCATTAACGTAGAGTTTTTAAAATTATCGGCGGGGAAAGGGGTCCCAAGCACATATTTTATACATTTATATCTTACAGTATATGTTAAAATGCAATATATTTCCAATTATTGGGGGGAGGGGGGTGCTACGGAACTCATGGGCAGACATAACTCTATGCCAAAGGGTATGACGAAACTATAGTGATGAAAGACTGACCAAGGACGTGCCAATGTTTTGGAAAGTGGGTGGGGGAGGCGAAAACTTTTAGCGGCCTTAAACTTGTGGCGCTATCTATTGCCACAAATCCACAATATTTTAAATCAGTGGTTTTTAAACTGTACTTCCCGGAGCCCTCAAGCTTCACGGGTAATATTTTGAGGATTTGCCCAGAACACTGGCAAAATTTTCAGGAATTAGAAAAATCCTGTCCTTTTAACTAAATTTATTAATCTAGTTTATTAGTTCCAAAATGAGGTGTTTTAAAAAAGATCTGGAAATTTGTCGGTATTCTGAATTTATTAATATTCGGATATTTATGTATAATTTTGTAAAATCTTCCTTAGACGCGATGCACTTTTAAGTATTTTTCTATATACACCAGGAACAGAAAATTGTGTCGATTGTGGGTGGGAGAATATCCCCCTCCCCCCCTCATAAGGCCGGCCTTGCCCACACGTTTTGCCATTAGTAGCGTCGATTCACCGATTTAATTTGAAGATAAAATTTCTAAGATCTCTTAAGATTTCTTTCGTCTAATTTTGGGTTATAAAAATCTTGTTTTACTCATTTCGACTCCATCTTCCATCATTGGTATGGCCCATTCCAAATGTTAGTGGCAAAAATAGAACCCTGTCCTCAGAATGGTACTAAATATTGGCAATACTATTTCCATTACGGAGTTCAGCACGTCCTCAGAATTGCACTGAATATTGGTAATACTATTTCGTCTGCTTGAAACCGTGGAACGTAACCTGTATGTAAGAACAGACGTTCAAGCACACAAATCCCTGCTTTGCGACCACCGCATTTGCAACCCTCGTTTTGCGAACGTCCGGTGCGCATAATCGCTTCCGATTTCTCATCTTCTTTTGTTGTGTTTTATAGAGTGGAAAGCGTCTCCAAGATTAGAGAAGCTAAATGTTAATTTTTAACATTATAACGAGGGTTATTTCTACGACGATTCGTTTAACGACAGTCGTTAGGTATCCGCATGTCGTAAGCATTGGCACTAATATAGGTTTCCGGTGGGGTAGGACTCGAACGCTACTTGTATATCTGTGTGAACCCGTGGTTATGAATGCGGCTGTTGATCAGCTATATAAAGAGCAGTAGTAATTGTTATCAATGAGACTACATTATTATGCATACTAAGTAATTGTTAAGCATGAATGAGAAGTAGTGGGTTTGCGCGTATCCGCTGACTTTGAAATTAGCACGCAAAGCAAAGCAGGAATTTATACCGGGTGATTTGAAACACACTGTGCAAATTTCAATGAGAGATAAGGAATACTAAAGCAATGCGTTTTCGTTAATGAGTGTATGTCCATATAGGTAACTTACGTATGTATGATACATACAAATAACTGCATAATGTTTTTCAGAGACAAAAACGCTTTCAGTCATGAGAGGATATTTTCTGTTCACGCTGCTCATGCTTGAGTGCGCAGTAAATTACATACTGTACGGATATATGCTCTTTTAAAACTCAAAACGTCTATCATGCAACTGAAAGTGGTCTTAAAAAACGTCTTTATTAACGAAAAATGTATTATTGTTTCCTATCCCTCAGCTTTACACAGAGTTCTGAATTATTATATATATTATTAGCGATATGAACACAGCCTTCACCAGGGTGGGGCTACAGGAAACTGGGCCCATCCTCCCCAGGAAAATACTTTTTCTCAAAATAAAAGTGAGGTAATAAGTCATGAGGGGATATTTTCCGTTCACGCTGCTCATGTTTGAGTGCGCAGTAAACTACATACTGCGTGGATACATGCTCATTTTAAAACTCAGAACGCCTATCATGCAACTGAAAGTGGTCTTAAAAAACGCCTTTATCAAAGAAAAATGCATTATTTTCCCTATCCCTCAGCTTTACATAGAGTTCTGAATTTCTATATATGTTATTAGCGATATGACTAGAGTATTCCCCAGGCTGGGGCTGGAGGAAACTGAGCCCCCCTCCCCCACCAACTGGAAAATACTTTTTCTCAAAATAAAATTTTGTTGAATTTCATTTGAAATATTTTGGCTTGTATGAAATTATTCATGATAATGCAAATTCCCTTTGATGTTGACAATGTACTCAAAATAGTTTTTTTTACGGTAGATCTTGTATACATAACGTTTTTTACAGAGGTTTGAATCTTCATAGACTTTATAAGGATAAGGGAAATTATTGAGAAGTATACTAAAATTTATAAGTTTTCAATGCAAAATTTATTTATTAACGTCAAATATATTAGTCTGCTTATATTTGTATTTAGTATTATTAAATATATTAGTAAATTAATCAAAATATTTAGGAATTTTAAGCCTCCTGTAGTTTTATGTAACTTTCAGAGACCTCCCCCATTAACAAGTGTTTAGCCACGGACCTGGATATGAAAACGAAGAGTTTTCATCGAAGATATTAATACCTTTAATTCTGATTTTTATCAAAGATATTAATGCTTTTATTCTGAATAACTTTGTTTCGTCAGCGATAGATAAACGGAGATCTCTCACCAAAGACATTTTATTCTGAATCACTCTGTGTCGTTAACGATAGGTAAAAGAAGATTTTCGTCAAATGCATTAATACTTTTAACGGTGACAGTAGTATTTTTAATATAGGAATTAGGCGTTAGTTAAGCACTGCGTAATAATTTTCATTCAATCTATTATTCTATAGTGCCACATTTCAATGTTTTATGCACAGGTGTAGAGTTACGTGTGTCCGTGGTTTCCGAGCACCTTCTAATAATTTGAAATAAATTGCAACTTTATATATATTGTGATGACTGAATTTTCGTTATATGTGCTTACCCCCCCCCTCCCACCTCCGCCAATAATTTGGAAAATTGAATGTTGATTGTCTTACGTGATATCTATAAATAATGAATGCAATACCTGCCTAGCCACATTACAATATCATATGCAGTATTTGTATTGCAACTTTGGAACATTTTTCAAAGAATAGCATCAAAATAACCTTCTAGTTATATTGCAATGACTAAATAGTAATATTTCACTGCCATCGACTTTTGGTTTCTACATAAAAACATTAACTGTAACATTTGCATAGTAACATTCGAATATTTTCTCAGACTATAGCATTGAAATATCCTTCCAGAAATATTGCAAAGTATAAATATTAATATTTCAATGCCATCACATTGCAATCTCTGCATAGAAATATTGAAAAAAATCTATGTAAGAACAGTGCAATATCAAATGCAACATCAATATTAAAAAATCGCAAAACTATATGCAATATCTACGTAAAAAAATTTGTAACTGTGCTTTTCGTTATTAGGAATATTATTCTATATCAACTGGGGTGTTTCTGTTCAATTATTAGAATATCCGCTCAAGGGCTGTTCCCGTGGTCTTGGATTGTCTATTGATGTCATTATGTTCACGAAATCGAATAGGAATGAAAGCCATATAACTAAGAGAGAGAGTGCACAGTCTCGTGGCGCGCACCAGAAGGATTAAGCTTACGCATTGATGGCCGCAGCTAAGGACGTTTCCATCTAATTGCAGCTGATAGTACAAGTAACCGTCACTATAAAATGCATCGATGTCGATGCGCAAACTCGATAGCGTTTAATACGACGAGCTGTAGTTCCGAGGTACGTTAGAAGTAGCAACATGTTGATGTGGACCTTACTGACTTACTGGGACATTCTACTGTATTTCGTCCGTTCAGAAGCCTTTGTAGCTTTTCTGGAGTATTACTTGGATGTGTTCCGGGAATCTTCTCTGCAAACGGACCTTGGACTACCTGCGCGTATGGTGTAGGACAATTCCTGCTTAAATTATGTGCTTTAACTATTTTTGAATTAATAACTGGTCGTAAAAAGATGGTTTCTGAAATTTAGTCGTTTCTATTCTTAAGTGTTATTTAATATTGTTATTGAATTAGTTTGGTGAAT
>QLNU02003191.1:8943-23841 GCA_006491805.2 Dysdera silvatica | reverse complement strand
TTGATCATTTAGCAGTTGTGTTATCCAGGGTGTCAACGATTTTAATTATGTGATTTACATAATTAAAATCTTTTAATTTAATTTACTGTTCATTGCATAGTAAAGCTGCTTTTGTATGGAACCGTTAACTTGAATATATGGAGGTCCTTCTGTACATATGTTTTTTTTTTATTTCAATGCTCCTGTTTTATATCAATGCTCCTCCTACTATTCAGTGTTTAACAAACTGTTAGATAATGGTAAATATAAAGTTGAGTCATTTGTCCATAACAAGGGGCAAAATATTTAGCAACTAACAGCATTTAGCCAGCTGCAAGTAGTCACCTAACTGAATTGAGACTGTACTCCAAGTTATTTAACTTTTGAAATTGAACAAGCACCTGTGTTTCCACATTGGATGGCCATAGGCCTGTACGCATTTGTCCAGTAAATAACCAAAAGTTGGGTATTTTATCAATTTCAGAGGTTTGAAAGTCAGATGATAGATTGGTTTATAAACTGCTGTCTACAGGCCAAATTTGTATGTTTTATAGACGATTATTTATTCCATTTTTTTTATGTTCTAGGTAGAGAAAAGGGCAAAAATCGACAAGAAGTTGGAGGAAGCTGCAGCCAAAGAAAAAGAAAAGATGGAGGAGGAAAAAAAGCAAATGTTTATCATTAGAAGGGAAAAACAGGCTCAGATGCGTTGCTTAGAAAAGAAGATGGAAATTGCGGAAATGGTATGTCCTGTCCTCCCATCATCATTTTGATAACAATATACAAGATAACCAAATACAGAACTTATGTACCCGTGTCAAAACCGGTTTTTGTGTGCCAAATTCCAGTTTTCGCATCTAATATGATACTTTTATCATTCCAATCCATTACTCTAGCCTTCTGTAATTAAGCATGCCATCAGTCTGTAATTTCTTTTTTTCTTATTGAATTGAATTGACTACATACATAGTAACGAGCCTGGTCGTACGTTATGATGATGTTTGTCATTGTGCAAGGGCTTATACTGTCCTTAAAAATGCTTAATTTTTTTAGAAAATTATTTTCAGTTCTTAGAAGTTCGATTTTTGCTCAAAATCTGGGAAAAGTTTCATTTTACTCTCCTGATCATTGACATTCCTCTGTAGCGTGTTTTCTTTTTTTGTTATTACTACTAGAGATGAGATGGGCTCAACCTGAGTGCAGGCTTGAAATGGACTTTGACTGTATATTTCATATTGATTTCAGGCTCATTAGACAGATACAACTGAAGCCGAAAACTGACTTTTCAATATCGAAATTTTCCAAAGAATACAATTATGTGATTCGTTTTCGAGGATTGTAGAAATATGTATATATGAAAATTCGAAGGAAATTAAATGATGTAGTTTAGCAAATCTTTTTTAATTTAAATCGTATGTCAAGGGGTTAAAGTTCTATTTGAAGTTTTGGGCGGGCTCAGGCTAAAATTTCCATAAAGTATTTTGGGCTCGGGCCGCAAAAAATGAGTCTGAATTCATCTCTTAATTGCTACTTTTCAGCCAGCATGGATCAATGTAATGAATGAATATGAAATTTAAAACATGCGGCTCGTAACATGGCTCTAGCAACCAAAAGGAAAATGTAGAAAATCAAATTTCTCTTGCAACCTTTCTATACATTCCTTTGGAGCACGAATGAACAGTACAACTCCACACTTTATGTCCAGATAAAGAATATGAGACACCCCGCGTACAATGATCTTTTAGTGCCCCCCTCCCACATGTGTTTATCCCTGTCATTTTTAAAACTGCCATACATTCTACCTGGCTTCCAAAGTTACTCTAGCCACCAAAGAAAAAGTTTGTTACAGAATCGCAGACTATGGGATGGGAGGGAAGAGGCTATTAATGATTATGTGCATTATTATAAGATAAAATAACAATACCTTTATGAACAGAATTAGTTTATTTGACGATGACACATTTAATTTTTTCCGATGTTAGGTGTAGAGAAAGGTGTCTATTAGACGGAATTTTTCTGATTTTTAAATTAAGACTCAATTTAAAGGAATGTGTGTGTGTGTGCTTTCCCAGGGAAGGCGGATCGGAGGAATTCTGTGGTAGAAGGACTGCAATTAATAAGTTTGGAGTCTTTTAAAATTTGGCACCATGGTCATTTGCACAACTCGTCTATTTATAAATCCAGGCGTTTCTTCTCAACTTGTTATATGGTAAGTGAGAATGTTCTATTACACTAAAAGTAGAACGATCACTGATTGGCTATCCTATGTTGTGAATCCTGCCCCATCTGTTTTGAATTGAATAATCGATTGCAACAGAGAAGCACTGGAGAACAAGTCTGGAATGGGAGGAACGAAAGAGATGATAGTGTCCCCTTAACGCATTTCGTCAAACGTTCAAAAACAAAAGTAAGAAAGAAAAAAAGGCTTATCTCTGGAAGTTCTGGAGCTGGGACTGCACATTTTACAATGTTCGATTGTGCTGACTGTGGGAGATTCAATTTGATGATGGTGCTGTCCTTGATGACTTTTATTTAGAATTTTTGGGCTTTGTGTGGTTTCATGGCGAGTGTATGATGTTTTCAACCGGCCATCATATCAAACAGGAAGAACGAGAAAACGATAATAGCACTACCTGGCAATAGTCCATCAAACTTCCTTAAAACAAAAAAAGACGGTCTCCAAAATTCTGGAGCTGAAATCATGCAGTCTGTGACATTTGATTTCGATGACAATCTATGGAGACTTGATTATAAATTTGAAGCAAACTAACTTTAATTACCAATCTTAGTTGATTTATGTTATCTCTTTTTATGTTCATTCATAACTGTAGTGATAGCGTTCACTTCTAGCATGACGTTAATCTGGGTTTGACACCCAGTGGTATTAAGAAAAAAATTCTTACTAAATAAATAATTACTGTTGCTTGGGGTTAGTTTCCCAGACATTAAGAGGTTCAGTTTCTTCGAAAGTGTAGGTCCACTGCCCTATGGTGGCATAATGGTTCATTGGTGTAACCAGTCTCAGGTTCAAGGGTGGGCTATATAATGGTTGGGGGTAATGGCCCCCAACCTAATTCTTATCGCATGGCATTTGTTTGTAATTTTCGATTTCCTAAGTGGGGTGGATTAAGCCCCTCTTCAGTCACCACCTAATTATTCCAGTGTTGTTAGTGGCAACAAATTTATCATGCCATTAACTTAGGTTCAACTCCCAATTATATCCTGGAACACATACTGTTTTTCTGCTTATTGTAGTCGAGGGTTTGGTTCCTTTAGCAATGAAGGTTCAAGTATCTCAGAAAACTGTATGTTACAGTGCAGCATGACCTTTGTTGACTTTTTTTTTGTGGGGAATTAACATGAATCTATTTTTTTTTTTGTCACCCTTGGTATTAGCTCATCTACAGCTTTATATAGAAGAAACAAGTCATCGCCCTGACCCAGAGTCGAACTGGGGTTCATCTGGTAGATCCCGAGTGCCTTAACCACTCTGCCACCAGGGCAGGAATGATGCTTTTATTCATATTTATGGTTTTATAGTATATTATTATTTTCACAGGGTTAACGCATAAAGCCATCGGGCATGTTTTTTGCAATTTTTCATAGGGAATTAATAGGAATAATAATTTTTTTGACACAGCCCGCTGGTAACATGGTTGTCAAAAAATGATTATTGGGTCGTTCCATGTCAAATCACCCACTCTCACAACCTGACAGTTTCAGATTTGTATGAAATTTGGCTCATTTGTTCCACTTGTAGAGAAATGAACGAATGCCCAGTAATTAGTCCCTATTGCTATTAGTTTCTGAAATGCACAATTTTGAAAATGGGTTGATATCTCAAATTTTAGCATTTCTTGTATGACAAATTTTCTCATAACTTTCGTCCTAATTAATATAGAGACTCAATATTAGTATCTTTAGAAAGTATTTAATGTGGGCTTTCTTATGATATGCCACATGAATATATATTTCAAATTTTTATTTTCAAGGTCAATGCATTTGACCCTTGACCTTACATATCTCAAAAAAAAAAGGTATTTTAATTTTTTAAAAAAATGTATATGTTATTTTTCCATTTATTTTCTACCATCTCATTCTGGAACCAGCATGGGATAACTAGTAATTAATTTAAACATATTGTGCTTGCACCCGTTTCCATTCAAAAATTGTTTAATGCACTAGTTTTCTGCTATTAGGTCTGAAAAGGTGGGTTTTTATGGCAGTCATTAATAGTGAACGTATATATATTGTTGCCAGTTATTTCGCAGAATGGTGTAGTACATAGACTACTATTTAAACCAAATTGCAAAGAGACTGGTATTAAATTGATCGAAATGCACGTTGCAGCATATGTATTTATTTTATATAAATCGAACACTACGCAGATTAAATCAAACAACAATGTCAATCAATCAACGTTTATTGGCGTAGTGATACCAACGCCGATGGTATGGCGTGATTAGATGGTGAAACGTTCGAAAGAAAATAAATATTTCTGCCTTCGGTGGGACCTGAACCCACGACCTTCCACTTGCCGGGCGGAGGCTCTACCCACTGAGCTACGAAGGACAATATATAATCTCTTTACGAACGTATATATATTGTTGCCAGTTATTTCGCAGAATGGTGTAGTACATGGACTACTATTTAAACCAAATTGCAAAGAGACTGGTATTAAATTGATCGCCACTATGCCAATCGTATTATTATTCGTATGTAAATTTATTACATAAATTACAGTTGGTCCCTAAAGGTTAGCATGACTATTTACATATGGACAGAACAATGTATATCTGAAGAAGTCAGGCAATTTTAAGAATGTTTCTGCTGGCAAGGTCTGGTAAAATCGGAAGATTTTAAAAATTTTTCCATTGACAAGGTATGGAAAAGTCAGGGAATTTTAAAAGGTTGTTTTGCTGGCCACCCTGATGAATAAAAGGAGCATGGTTCCTGCTCTGATGGCTGAGCGATTAAGGCACTGCAGATCTAACGAAAGGTCCCCAGTTCTACTCTGGGTCAGAGTGATGACTGTTTTTCTTCTATATAAAGCTCTAGTTGAGAATGCAGGTGTAAAAAAAAAAAATTCAACACACTGGTTGTTAGATCAAACTACAGATGGCTTTCAGTTGTGTCAGTTTAATTATGCCCTGTATAAACAAACATTGAATTGAATTAAATGTGCAGTTTATTTGTTTTTGTTTTTAGCATGAAGGTTGGGAAAAATCTAACAAGTTATTAGCAAATTTCGTTCAAACGAAAACACAGCCAGTGATAATGTTTGCACCAAATAAGCATAATGAAAAATCCAGGAAAATGCTGGTAGAATCACAGAAGAAGGTCCGTGGTAAGTAATGGTTCTTTTAATGTCGTAAAATATGTAACACCAATAAATAAAATATATTCATAGTATGATACAATATTATACATATAATCAATGTTTTATATACATGGCATAGCTTAGTATATCATCAGGTATTGTATCTGAAACAAAGGGTCTTGTTTCTGTATTTAAATGTTTCACTTAATTTAATAATTTGCATGTAACAGTAGTGGGCTAAGTGGCAAATTTTGAGAATTGTCCCTACATACATTATAGCTCAATACTAAAGGTCTGCTCACTCATAAGATTCAGAGAAAAGAAAAGGACCATGTCTCATGTTCCCTCTTGGTTCTACAACCTTCTAGATTTCCGTCTACCTCTGCTTAGTCCATAGCTCTGTACTTACGTTGTCAATTTTGAAACACTCACATCATAATATCTTGTGATGAAATAGTAATATTTATTTATATAATTAATTTTTTTAATCTTTTTTATTGTCTATCAATCCTTGGATACATTACACAGGCTAACCAAAGTAGAATTTAGTCATTACAAAATAAATTCTTCAATATTATTAACCATAAATTACCACAACCAATGTCGATCCGTGAGGTTCCGCAAAGATTCAATTTATTAACTTTTAATCAACTTTTAAATTATAAAATTTTGTTAATGTTTAAAAAAGAATTAAAAATACTGGGCTAACCATCCCAGTTGATTTACAACAACCTATGCATAACTATCTTATATCAAATAGAAAACAATATAGACCTCAATTTTCTCGTCTGGAGCTGGGTTGCCACAGAGTGGGTTCTTCAGGTCCTAAATTGTGGAATCAGCTGCCTTCTAATATAAAAGAGATAAATTCCTATTCTAAGTTTAAGTTTTTGGTTTGGATTCTCCTTGCTAATTCTGTCTAATCAATTTTGTACTTGATTAATGTTTGTTGATATTTTGTGTGGTGCTATCTCGTGGGATTACATTGGCTATAGGCAGCTTTGACTGTCTGGTATCTCCTGGGTGGTGCAGGCTTTGTCAGACTACGTCTTTACCTGCGCTACCCAGGCAGACATGAACTAAATTTAATTTCGTGGTATATAAATTAATGTATTTATATTTTTCTAATTAATTTTAATGTCTTTATATTTTTGTAACCAATTTTAATGTCTTTATATTTTTATGATTAATGTTAATGAACTGGTTTTTCCCATAAAACCAGTTTCGCAAGACGCCCTTCCTTAAACTGCAATGCGTCTACTACTGCCTCACCTACAGCCACTGGTCTCACCTTCTAGTCTTCATATATGTATATATATATATATATATATTAAAAAAAAAGTGCATGTGATCGATTCTAGTTTTGCCATATGTTATCCTTTTTATATATTATATTCTATTATTCCCTCTAGATACCATTAAGGCCCAAAAGGCAAAAATTGATCAAGAATTGCAGAATCTTGATCAGTGGTATATTAAAGATGATAAAAAGGATCCAATAGAAAATGAAAAAGAAAAAAGCAAGTGTGATGATGTACCTTCTGAGTCTCAAAATGTTGAAGTCCAGTCAAACATGGAAGTAGTAGAAGATGTTGTATTGTTGGATAGCACAAAGCATGTCTTGGAAAAGTCTACACTTACTAACAGCCCAGTGCCAAATACCAAGGAGAAGATCGAGGTAAAAAGTGTTAAAGAAAGTGGGGTTGAAGAGGATTTTGAACCAATTTATGATGAATAGTAGCATCAGTTCGCTGCATTTTCCAGCAAAGATTGTGATAATGGATCTTTAAAATCCATCGCGAGTCATTTGCACCATATTTTGAGTGTTCCATAAAATTGGAAATGACTTCTGCTGCGTAATTAAAATGACATTTTTAAACAAGCAAGATTTTACCACTCCACGTGGATATGTTACTATTAGCATTTTAAAAGTTCCGGCGCAGCTTTGACTGACATATTTCATCATAGTGAGTAAACGTCATCAAAAACATTTAACTGAACGTTTTCCTCACTTCTGTGAACCAATTTTCATCACAAACATTTGTGAAGATACCATTGAAATTCCAAACTATCATTGTGAAAACCCCATGTATATATATATACAAGGTGGTTAGTAAAGTCCTTATGCACGCAGATAACTGTTGAACAAAGAGTTATATGTATGAACGTGATGTGTAGGTATAGTAAAGTAACTATGTACTACAAGATGAGACTGCGTGCAGCGCCTCTAGCGGAAAAATTCGGAACTTAGAGCTTCTATCTAGAAAACTATTCAAGATAGACGAAAACGGTTAATTATAAAGTTGTTAAACACCAGCTAGTTAGTACGAAATGACTTTTTTTCACCACCTTAATAGGGCAAAAATCGTAATTTAAGAGGTTTTAAAGGTATCCGTCCAGTAACACCATTGTTGGTCAAAATTGATATGCAAAATACGATATAATACGATTTTATTATTGTAGTGTACACATTTGCATATCATGCGCTTAGTACGAGATTGTGTATGCAATGAAAATATCGCCCCTACCTGAAGCTTCCCCTCTATTCATATCTGTACGAAGGGAAAGCTGTCACGCAGGGGCATCCTGTAGCACTTAAACTTCCTAAATCACGATTTTTGCCCTATTAAGGTGGTGGAAAAAAATCGTTTCGTACTAACTAGCTGGTGCTTAACAACTTTGCAATTGACTTTTCCCCGTATCTTGAACAGTTTTCGAGATAGCAACTCTGAGTTCTGAATTTTTCAGCAAGGGGCGTTGCACGCAGCCTCATCTTGTAGCCCATAGTTATTTTACTATGCATATATATCACGTTCATACATGTAGCTCTCTCCATTCGACAGTTATCTGGGGCTTTATATAGTATAAGGACTTTACTAACCACCCTGTATATACACACACTGGCATACTCAGGAGGTATTGATGGGGGTTGTAACCCCCATTGCATCCCAAGGAATACATTGCATTGTAGCTCTGTAACACCCCCATTTAGCCTATAAACCTCCCTTGCGAACGCCTGTGTATATACATATTCACTCACACAGAGTGTTCGTAAACTGTTTTGAGAAAGTAGGAGAGGGGTGATAGTACCCGTCAAGACGAACAATATTTGTCATAGAACCTAGGGTCGCAAACCACTCACAGTGCCAGTTCTAAAGTTGTCCAGCATGTACACATTTTTACAGCCATTGCATGAGAAGCGTGAAATGCAATAACCTAATCATCTATCCACTTGATAAGCTAACCTGAGTTATATCTGGTGCTTCTCATGCATTGTTAGTAAATACTTGTGCATGCTGGACGGTTTTAGAAATGATGCTGTGAGTGGTTTGCGATCCTAAGTTCCATGGCAAATATTGTTTGTCTCAATGGGTACTATCACCCCCTCTTATTTTGTTGAAGCAGTTCACGAACATCCTGTATGTATATGTATCTTTCTTTTGTTTTTGTTTTCAAAACATATGCTGTTCATGAGTATCGCATAAAATGGTGCAAGTTTTTTAATTTACTTTCATTGTAATATTTTAAGTCATAATAAAAATTAGTGTTATCCTAGTGAAAAGTATATGCTACTTTTAACTCTATACTACATACAACTTCCTTAAGATGTACTTTACTTGAAGCACATTTACAATCACAGAACGTATTTTCTAATTTGTATCACATGTAACTACTGACAGGAAATATTTATCTAATTGTTTATAGAAATTGCTGCTCTTGCATGCTTAGTCTAGCAACTGGTCTGTTGACGCTGGATTTCCTTGAAAATGGAAGAAAAATTCAAAAATTAAAGTTCTAGGTGTCTGTAATTAAACTGATGATACTCAGATAGTAGTAGAAGATCTACACCAAACTTCAACGATTGCTGTTTTGCCAATAGTATAAGATGCAAGTGTGGAAATTCTACTGATTGCTGGGCAATGAGATTTTATGGCAAACTTATTAACAAAACAATGCAAAGTTTCACCACGAGATTGCATAACAACAGTTATTTTGAGTGAAGGCGTATCGTATGCCTTCACTTGACAAAGGGAGCAGTTGGCTCTCGAAACGTTGTTTTAAATCTTATGCCAGTGTTAAAATAACTGTTATTGGGCAAACCTATTGCAGATTTGCTTCAATATGAGATCTCTTTACGTGTGTCCATCATACAGTTTGGCCATTGTGTTTTACTTGTCACTTGGTGATCACTTGTGTTCACTCACGACAGAATCCATTCACTTGTTGTTATGTAGTAGGAGATGGATTGAGACAACAAATGAATGGAATCTGTTACGAATGATCCAAAAATGAACCCAAGCGATCACCATGTGATGTTCTAGGAGTGTCATTTAGGGGGGCAATTGCCCATGACTTTTCTGAGTTTCAAAAAGCAATAAATTATTTGTCCAGCCAAAGCAAACAACTTTTATATTAAGATATTTACTTCTATAATTGGGGGAGGGGGGCTCAGTGTCAGATCCAGAGGATCATTCTGGGCGGGATTTTTTTTTCTGGGAGGGGGTGGTAGTCATATTTCCTCTCTGTTTTGGCAGAATTTGTTTCACACTTTTTACAGAGTGGTGGTTTTGTGGAGGGGGTGGTGGCATTTGTTACCTGCCTGTTCATCGAAATGGGTATCGCACTGTTTTATTTGCTCTCTCAAAGGGGGAAAAAAAAAATTCCGCCTCACTGTCCACCAAAATTGAATTTTGTCTCTTGTTACCTTGTATGCTTTAACTTTAAAGTGAGCTTGAAAATAATATTTCTCAAGGGGAAAATCTAATTTAACACACATTGCACTAAATCTAGTGCATAATGGATGTAACTGGCATTCTTAAACAAAAACTGGGCTACCATCTTTGTGCCATAGTTGGCAATACCTCTGATTTTCTGCTAATTTTAGTGTTTTTCTTGCATGTGAAATTTTATTATCAATATCTTTAGGGGTTTTTTTTTTTTTTTTGGATAGCCAGAGAGTGGGAATTGTCAGTGAATTTTATGGGTTTGGGAAATTTGTTGTCCAAAGCATTGCGATTTTCACACACATGCACACCCCGACAGTTTTTAGCAGATTTAAAAAGATCAAAGTTCCAAATTTAGTGGAAATCTACTAAAATTACTGGTTTTCCACTAGATTTGGCAGGTTCTTCCCTTGTTGAAGAATACTGCTGCTTCTAACAGACTTCTATTATTCGAGTTGACAACACTGAGCAAAAACCTGATCTTGTTCAGAGCTGGCCATACACCGATTCAACCAATTTGGCTGAATCAGGCACCGCACCTAATTTTTTTTAATTGCAAATGGAGAGTATATTTGCGGCGGACACAATCAACCAAAATATCTGAATTGGGTTCAGAGTGATGAGCTACCTGTCTTAGAACAAAATCGATCAATCAATAAACAAACTAATTTTGAGTGTTACAAAGTAAATTAAATTGTATTACTTCACTTTATGGTTAATTTTCTGGTGCCCAAATTCTTCGGAGCAGAACAAAATGTTTTACACCCTTCCCTCCTTTTTGAAAAGAAAAGATATATTAAAGAAAAAATATATTATTTTTAATACAAAAATGAATAGAGTAAAACCTTTGAATAGCGGACACCTCGGAACTCGAGTATTTGCCTGCTATTTAGAGGCAACTGTTATTTGGAAGGGATAATAAGCACACACCCACAATAAACAGCACTAGATAATATGAATTGGAAAAGCGTTCGTTAAATAGAGGTGTCTGCTTTTCAAGGGTATCTATTGACGAATATATAAGGGGCCCCGCAAAAGCTAAGGCCGGGCCTGATCTTGTTGATCCCTTTTAGTGAAATATATACACACACACTAGACGTAACGTTAAACGAAAGGGAAGTACGTGTTACATCTCTAATGGGTGCAGAGCTAAGAGGATGTTCTCTGGTTGAAAACAATTTTGGAATAGATTTTGAGGTTACGCTAGAAGGGATTTAAAGTTAAATTTAAGATGGCGTATAACCGCCACAAACAGTTCAAAGAATTGTTAAGTACGGGAATTGTTCGTAGTTCAAAAAGTCCATGGTCGAGTCCCATACACCTCGTTCCAAAAAAGGATGGTACATGGAGAATCTGTGGAGATTTTCGGGGCCTTAATGCCGTTACTGTCCCAGATCGCTATTTTTTATCCCATGTACACGATTTCAACCATTTGTTAATCGGTAAGAAAAAATTTTCAAAAATATATTTGACTAGAGCTTATCACCAAATACTCATTGAGTCGTGTGATATCCCCAAGACAGCTGTAATTACCCCCTTTGGATTGTTTGAGTATATGTACATGGCGTCTGGAATGCATAACGCTGGACAAATTTTTCAGAAAATGGTTGATAGCTTATTACGAGACCTTGACTTTTGTTTTGCGTATTTAGATATTCTGGTAGCATCAGTGGATGAGGTTACTCATAGAGCTGACCTTCAGGTGCTCTTTCTAAGACTCAGTGATTATGGCTTAGTGTTAAACTTTGCAAAATGTGAATTTGGCCAGCCAAAATTAAATTTTTTGGGTTTTTAAGTTTCAGCAAGTGCAATCAAACCACTGGCTGATAGGGTTAAAGTTTTAGTGGAATTTCCTTTACATAAGACAATGATTTAAGAAGATTTTTAGCAATCATAAATACCATAGGTTTATTAAAAATGCAACTCAGAAACAAGCTTGTTTACACAAGCTAACTGTAGGTGAAAAAAGTGCGATAAAACTGAAAAAATTTGGTCTGAAAATACAAAATCAGCCTTTGAAAGTTGTAAAAACGATATAGCTCAAGCAGCAGTATTGGCCCATGCTGTTTCTGGTGCAGAATTACCATTAGTTACCGACGCGTCTGAATTTGCTGTAGGTGCAGTTCTGCAGCAGAACGTGAATGTCACCATCCAGCCACTAAGTTTCTTCTCTAGAAAGCTGTCGGCTACCGAACAAAGGTACAGCACCTTTGATAAAGAGTTGCTGAGTGTATGTAGTTCGATACGCCACTTTCTGCATATGTTAGAAGGTCGTAAATTTTCTGTCTTTACGGGCCACAAACCCTTAACGTTTACTTTTAAGCAAAAGGCTGAAAAATGTTTGCCTAGACAGATTTGGCATCTCGAATATATCAGTCAATATATCCGTCATCAGTATACCGATCTGTACTACTTTCCTGGTAGTGATAACTCTGCGGCTAATGCTTTCTTGCGAATTTCTGAAATTCAGCTTGGTGGTGCGGACGGCGTTATTTGTGAGGAAATGGCGGCTGAATAGGTGGCGGATGCCGAGTTGAAAACTTTGCTCGAATCCGATACCAGTCTTGAGTTGAAACCTCCGGCCCTTGCGTCATTTAACACATACTGTGATATTTCAACGGGCGTAATACAACCTTTTGTGCCTAACTCTTTTCGTTACAGAATTTTTCAGACTTTACACGGCTTATCGCATCCTCGTATCCAGGCAACTATAGATTTAATCCATAAAAAGTTCGTTTGGAGGTCACTTACAAAAGACTGTTCCAACTGGTGCAAAGCATGTGTACAGTGCCAGCGATCAAAGGTTGCTCGCCACACTAGGTCACCTCACGGATAATGTGGATTGCTAAGTGCCCGTTTTGCACATGTGCACATAGATATTGTGGGTCCTCTGTCTCAGTCTTAGGACAAGAGATATCTCCTCGTATGTATTGACCGTTTTACAAGGTGCCCCGAGACCTTTCCTGTAGCAGATCAGACAGCGGAAACTATTGCCAATGCGTTTTACACAAGATGTATTTCCCAGTTTCGAGTCTCGGAGATCCTAACTCAAAGTTCGTGTGGTCCTTAAAAGTCATTATTTTAGCCCAAAATCTACAGAAAATCCTTAATTGTGTTCTCCTATTTCTCAACATTTCTCTGAAGTACGTTTTAGTTCCAATTTTTATTAATGCTATTCTTCTCACAGTATGAATCAACATAAAAAACGAACATGAAATTCACACCACGTGGGTTGTTATATGCCTTTTGTGACCAATGGGATCATGCATAAAGGAGAACTTCCTCTGGGAATATGCATGAAGAACTCCCCCCTAAAAACTTGTTTGAGCATTTCTTCAAAACGAGAACGTCCAGTGCATCTCACCCCTCCCTCTCCGAAACCTAGACTTAAACTTTAAATCTAAGTGTGAGGCGCCTTAGGCACAGCGGCGATCGTTTGGTGCCTGCCCCCACCACACACGTGTATATTTAGGTGATTAGATATTTCTGTTGTGAGAAGATTTACTCTGTACAATGTGTGTATATAGTGTTCCTCCCAGCCGTTTTTAGAAGAGTGAATGGTTTTGCCTGGTCTTTAAAGTTAAGCTAGCCACCCAAGAAAATACTTCATGACGGAAAATTATGAAAGAAGGGGAGCGGGGTGTGGGATATTCATGATTACCTTATGTGTATTATTGTAAAATAATGGTATTTTCTGAATAATTTATTTTATTTGATGACGAAGTTTTTTATTTTTCCTCTGTTTATGGAAGATAACTGCGTTTTACGGAATTTTTCATAATTTTAAGTTAAGGCAAAGTAGTTGGGGGTTTTCTGAGGAGGGCGGATTGACGGAATTCTGTAGTAGAGACAGAGCTTGAAATTAGTGGTCGTTAGTTGTGTTTTCCACCTATAAATTTCGTTTCGATGACTAACAAGGGAAGGGCCCGAGCTGGACTCCGCCGATTTTAATGGGAGTGGTCTCATTTGAAAGCTCTCAAAAAATTGTTAGACACATATTCGAGCGTTTTTCAGCATTGGACTTAATATAGATGCCAGGGGCCAAAGAAGGGCAAAATTAGGAGCGTTTTTTGAAGATTTCAAGCGGCTGTATCTCGGTTAAAATTTAGAGCTAAAGATTAAGTTTCAGAGCATTGTATGCATCTTTCAACTATATGAAATATGTGTTCCAGGATTTTTCGGATAAAATATTATTAAATGTAATTTCGCAATTCTGAACATCGCCTCTATTATTGATATCCATTAAAAGACTTATTAGCAATTCGGCGAAATCATTGGCGATATTTCCAGAAAGATGTTGAAAACCAGCTTGCTCTTATCATTATCTCATGTGCACCTGTGTAAATGCAGTAGCTATTAATTGCATGTTTTCTGCATATTATTGTAGTTAAATTTAACGTGTATTATTTGATCAGAATAAAAAATTATCCGATTTTTTTTTATATTTTTGAGAAATCTGTTTTTGTTTTTGTAAGTAACAAATATTCACTTTCGCTAACGTTCTTTGCAACTAAAGTCATAATAATTGTCAAGACGTTATAATTCTCTACACAAGTTTTCTGTAATTTAATATCAATGTAGATAAGTTCGTTATCGTTTTAAACAACCATATTAGTTCATCATCGTTTATTTATGTTTTCATGGCAATGGCCTTATTTTAGAATATTCCTCAATAGTACTAAATTCAATCATCATTGTTCGCCATTTATTGAACATAACTGAAGCTGCGTATTCTAATTTCCATGGTACATATGAAATTAGTGAGTTCGAAAAAACAGTTGCTGTGGAGCTTTTCTTTTTTCTGGAAAATTATTTAAACTCACCAGAGTTTGAGGTAGATGAAGAAATTGAAGAGGTTTACATAAATGCTCCAAA
>QLNU02003189.1:0-17146 GCA_006491805.2 Dysdera silvatica | reverse complement strand
ACTTATGCTTTATAATGAGGCACTATGAAGAACTCTATGGATAAATATTATGTCCTTTAATGAATAAAGCAACTACTTCACACAGTTATGAAGTCATGCCTTCTACTTTAACGCACATAACACAAAGTGTCCTAATTCATCATAAGTATATCATCACGGTTGTAATATCTGCTATATTCCTATGTCATAAGCGTCGCTGCCTTGCATCCAACCTCCACCTCGTTTGCTTCACGTCTCGAGTTTTCGTCGTTTCCACGCATGCACTACCGTGACTGTCCACATACTCTCATGACGTCTCATTTGTATAGGGAAGGGTATCCTAACCCACAATTGGCCTTCCTGACAAGTGACTGCCCTCAGTGCATGGGCATCTTGTCGCGAAGTCTGTGCCAAAAAGAAAAATTAAAAGAAAGAGTTCTTATTTGGTGGACATCGTCGAGCTAGTCTGCTCCATCAGTTCCGTTTCATCTTCATGTCTGAAAAACACTAAAATATAATTACTAAACAGGTAAATAAGCAAGTTGCAAGTCTCTTGAGGTAATAAAAATAGGATGTTCAGTTTTTTATTGTTGAAATAAAGATTGTGTTTTGATGTCTGAGTCCATTTCTTCATGTGTATTGCTACAAGATCGTTAACCTTATACGTTGGAGCTGTTTTTCTCTTTTTGTCGAAAGATTTTCGATTTTCTTCTTGTACCTTCAAAATGTTACATTTTTACTTCTTCTCTTATATTGTTTCTATCTTGCATGTACTCGTCTTCTAACAGTTCTTTTATTTGAGATCTTCTTTGTCCTTCATTTTGATCCCAATTAGTAATTCAAATGGTGTACATTTAGTACTTCGTGAAACTGAACTGTTGATGATACACTGTACGTCTGTAACGTATTTGTACCATTTCGTGGGGTCTTCAATTGACAGTTTCGCTAATACAGGTATTAGGATGCTATGCATTCTTTCGATCTGTCCATATCCCCTTGGAATGCCTGTCGCTATTGATGAGTGTTTGATTCCCTGCTCTTTACAATAATCTTCAAGTTCTTTAGATGTAAAGGCACTTCCTCCGTCAGTGATAATTCTTGAAGGATTTCCAAATGTTATTTGTTGAGCTTTTAGTTTTTCTATGGCTTCGTGAGTGCTTGTTGCTTTTGCTGGATAAAACCAAATGAGTTTTATGAATGCATCTACGACTGTAAAAATGTGGTGGTAATTCTTATTTATGGATGGAAGAAGTCAAATAAAATCAATATGGTAAGTACTAAGTGGAATATTTTCTTTTGGTATTGGGTTTAAAAGGCCTTCACTTTTTCCCTTTTTTCTGTTGCAAAAAATGCAGGCTACGCAATTTGCTATGACCTTTTCAATTTGTTTTTTAATATGAGGCATATAAAAGTCAGGTTTTAAAATTTCTTCTGTTTTGCTTGCTGACAAATGTCCATTATTATGAATGTGCCTGATTTC
The DNA here is from genome assembly GCA_006491805.2 of Dysdera silvatica. NCBI lineage: Eukaryota > Metazoa > Arthropoda > Arachnida > Araneae > Dysderidae > Dysdera > Dysdera silvatica. The sequence goes on along the minus strand of QLNU02003189.1, from coordinate 15,687 downwards.
ATTTTGCATTAATTGTGGTACGACACACAATTCTCTTCCATTTTCATATTTGTATAGTACTTTATTCTTAATTATGTAATCTTTTTCTTTTCTTTGTTCTATTAGGCTCTTTATTGTTGACACAAATTCATCTTCCTCTTGTGCTGATTCAATCTTTGTTGTCATGTCTGGCAATTGGGTCTCTATAAGAACAGTGTTTCGACTCAGGGTGTCTGCATGTTTCATCTGATTTGCTGGTCTGTGTACAATTTCATAGTCAAATTCTTCTAGGAATGAAGTCCATCTTGCAAATTTTGGGGTTAAATCTTTTCGATCCATAGTTCTCTGGAAATCTGAACAGTCTGTTACTATTTTAAATTTAGTGCCTAATAAATAATTTCTAAATTTTTTCAAGGCTTCGAATATGGCAAGCACTTCAAGTTAGTAACTACAGTATTTTTCTTGTTGCGGAGAGGTCTTTTTACTCATGTAATGAATAGGGTGAAAATTTCCATCGTCTGCTTGTTGTAATAAACATGCACCAAATCCATGACTACTAGCATATACTGTATATGTAATTCAAGTTTAAAACCTTGTTTAAATATGTGTAGTACAGGTGAAGTAATCAAAATATCTAAGCTTCTTAAAAGCTTCTCTTTGTTCATAACTGAAATTGAATTCTACGTTGCTACAGAGTAAATCACTTAGGGGGTTCTCCATCTTAGAATAATCTAGAATGAATTTCCGAAAATAACTTGTTAGTCCCAAAAAGCTTTGGACCTGTTTTGCCGTCTGTGGTTCCGAAAACTTTTGGACTGCTATTGTTTTTGATGGAGAAGGTTTTATTGTGCTATCTTCCAGTACATAACCTAAGAATTCGATTTTTCATTGCAAAAATTTACATTTTTTGAAATTGAGTTCCAACCCATATTTTGAAGCTACTTCTAATACAAACCTTAGCTTAAGTATGCCTTCTTCATCGCTGGAAGGTATAATAATATCATCTAAATATATTTTTACAGTGTGGTCATTTAAAAGGTATCTAAATACATTCTATACATATCTTTGGAATATCGAAGGACTTGTTGATAACCCTGCTTTAACTTTCATAAATTCATACTGACCTTCATACATTACAAAGAATGTGTATTTCATACTGTGTTCGTCAACGTGTAAAAATCCGTTTTTCAAATCTTTAGTGATGAATGTTTTTAAATTTTCTCTTTGATTTCGAGTTACATGGTGTGTTACGTACTTTTTAAATGGTTGCCGGGCTGTTTCATAGCAATCGAGTTTATCAACTGTATAGTCTATTTTCGTTATCTTTTGCCATTCATCCACGAAATGTTTACGAATCTCAGTGGGTACTTTCTTTTTTATCTACTCTGTTACTATTAGCTCTTTTAAGTCTTGAAAATTATTTATGTTTAACCCGTCACTCCATTCTTGAAAAAAAATTACTTAACTCAAATGCATAGTCCTTCCAAATGGACGTACTCTCTTTTATTATGTGTGATGAAATTTAATTGGAATTGTTGTGGCGTTAGTTTAAACCGTTTAAGTAATAGTTGTTTTACATGGTCATAATCATTTGCCACTTCAGCTGGTTCCCTCTTTATTAGTTGAACTATTTCTAGTGGAATTAGACCTAATAAGTATGTTACCCATTCCTCTTTGGGAATGTTAATGTGGTCTAGTTGTCTTTCAAAAAGCGTTAGATAAATACTCAATTCGCCGTTCTCATCAAATCGATTTATGAGTTTGAGTAAATCATTGTTTGCCATATTTCTTACAGGATGACTCTGAAAATTTTCATTAGGAATTTGGGTATTTGCGGCCACTACTAATTCTAATTTTTTAAGCTCAAATTCACGTTGGATTTTTAAGTTTTTTGCGTGCTCTAGTCTCTCAGTAATTATATTTTCAAGTTGGCGAACTCTTCATCATAATTTTGGGCATCTACAATTACTGATTTTAAAGTCGCAATTTTAGGTTGCTCGGGAACAGTAAGTTCTAACTCTTCTACCAATTTAATCAAATCTTCTTTACACGCTTTAGCTTGGTATGACATAAAAGTTTTAAAAGTAACTTACAGTTTGTCCGCGTCACTTCCAATTCCAGTCTTTCTTTGTCCAGTAAATGTCGTGGCCGTTGTTTGTCCAAAAAATGTTTTTATCAAGTCTTGAATGTCTTTCACGTCACTATGGCACACACACAACACAAATATTCCGTCGTCTGTAAAAAATGGTTACACAGTTTATCAAGTCATCTGCGCAGCTCAAGGGTCGTTTTATCCAGTCTTCTCGTCGTCCCGCTATGGTTTTACTAATGAAGGTCACTTCTCCTTTTTTCTAACGTTCAAATTTTTAACGTATAACTATTTTTATTTTAGTTCATCCCGGCCAAGCCCTCATTTGTGGGACTTACGCTTTATAATGAAGCGTTTTCTAGGTCTTCGGTGGTCTCTTGGAATCCAGTTCAGAATTTCTGTTGTCCATCGTTGATCAGTTCTTCTTGCAATATGCCCAGCCCATCGCCATTTCAGTCCTTTTACTTTAACAATGATGTCCTCTACTCTAGTTTGCTCTCTCACCCAAGTGTTTCTTTTTCGATCTCTCCTAGTTATTCCAAGCATGCACCTCTCCATGCTCCTTTGCGTTGTCTGTAACTTTCGTATTGCTCCAACTGTTAGACTCCATGTCTCTGATCCATAAGAGAGGACTGGCAATACACACTGGTTGAAGACCTTTCTTTTTAGACACAAAGGCAATTTCCCCTTCAGGATAAAACTGTTTCTTCCAAATGCACTCCAGCCAAGTTTAATACGTCTGTTGAGTTCTTTCATAATGTTGCCATCCATTGAAATCAGCTGGCCAAGGTAAATATATGAATCAGCAATTTCTAGCTCAGTGTTGTCAACTTGTATTTTTGTTTCCTCTACAAAATTATTGAACATGATCTTAGTTTTTTGTAGGTTCATCTTGAGTCCAACTTCTTTACTTCTAGTTGAGAGCTCCTGTACCATGTCTTGGAGTTCTGATGGGTTCGTTGAAAAAATAACAATGTCATCAGCAAACCGCAGATGATTTAAATATTCACCATTTATTTTTATTCCCTTGTTATTCCAATTTATCAGCTGAAAAATCATCTGTAAAGCTGAAGTAAAAAGTTTTGGAGAAATGGTATCTCCCTGCCTCACCCCTTTGCCAAGTTTGATAGTTTTGGTATCTTTATGTAACCGAAATTTTGCACTTGCATTTTTATACACACGTTTCACCATGTCAATGTACACATCCTCGATGTCTGTTGATCTTAAAGAGTTGATGACTGCTGATGTTTTAATAGAGTCAAAGGCCTTCTCATAGTCAATAAATGCAACACACAATGGAAGTTCATATTCATGTGTTCTTTCAATTAATTCTCTTAATACTTGAATATGGTCCACTGTACTGAATCCACTTCGAAATCCAGCTTGTTCTCTTGGTTGAGCTGCATCTAATTTTTTCTGCAGGCGATGTGTTAGCACTTTTGTGAAGATTTTATAAATAGCAGGTAACAAGCTAATTGGTCGGTAATTTTTTAAATCCTCTTTATCACCTTTTTTATGCAAAAGAATTACTGTTGCAGAATCCCATTGGTTTGGTATGTTACCGCTGTTAAGACATTTGGTAAAGAATTTTGCAAGTATGTCTTCTACATGTTCTCCAGCTTCTTTTAGGATATCTAATGTAATACCATCATTTATGATTTCTATATCATATTTAATGAGAAGAGTAAAACTGGGAGTAGTAGATCAGAGAAAAAGAAAAGTTACTACCGAAGTGAAGCCTGGATTTAAAAAAAAAAAAAAGCTTTACCCCTATATGTAATCTGTAATGTTATCATACATATTTGCTTAAAAATCGAAATTGCAGATTTGTGTAATTATTTTAAGTTTTAAGCACATACATGCAGTAGTGGGGAGTAGTTCACTTTACTGTGGTGAACTTAAACTACTAAAACGAAGTAAACTACCTTTTTTCCTCTAAAATGCATCAAATGTGAGTTTGTTTTTAAACAAAAATTTCGGGGATGACACCCCTGGATAAATCAGGTCAATTTGTAGTTAAAATTACTTTTTTTTAGAAAAATAGTTATGCCTTTGGGGAAAGCATTTACTTAAATTACTTTTTAAGGCTTTCCTCACTTCACGAACAAAATTGGATGGAAAGTGTACACATGGAACATTTGATTAGAATAAGACCTGATGCTGTGTAACTCTGTCGGTACCTTCGAGTGTCAGTTTCGAAACTTGATTCCTTTTAAATGTTTGGTTTTGAGCAGCAACGTAGTCTTTTGCTTGACTCCAAATCAATTCAATAAGATGGAGTTCACAGTGAGAGGTGGGTAAGCGGAGGGACAGTGGGCCCACTTTCAGCAGCTATTTCGTCAATGCGATAAGTTACGTAATTCTTACGGACATAGTTTACTAAATGTAAAAGTTCGGCTTTCCGTGTAGATGTTGATGGAATAGTTTCGACCAATACGCTATGGTATGAGGCATTAGCGAGTACAATGACGCTATTCGGCTTAATATTGGCGAGAAGTTTCTTCTTAAATCAATCCTCATAATATTCTCCTTTCATCTCACCATGGTAATCGACTTTTTTTTTTTTCAAGTTAAGAAAATATCAAACACCATCTATAAAACCTTCCTTGTTTCCAGCGTGAACCAGGATATTTCGGAACCCTTTCCCTGGTGGAGCTTTTAAACCTGGTGACAGGCCGTCCGAAAACACCTATTTCGCCCACTTATCAGTAGAACCGACCCATACTTTCGTTTTGGTATGGCCAAAATTCACCTAAGTTTCATCTGTGTATACGATGGGTCGACCTTCAGAACGAAAACGTTTGATACCTCGCAAATAGCGATGACGCCAACACGGAATGTCATCGCGTTCTATCAGTGCAGAGTCCCGTTTTCGTTTAGTAAAAATAAAACCCAAATCTATCAGGACGTCTTGCTGTACTAATACTGACGTTTGGCAAGTCATCATCTTCATTAATGGCAGCCGTAATTTTTAGGATTGTAGGAATTTCATTCTTAAAAAAGAAAGCGTGAACTTTTCTCCGTATTGCCGATAACGTAAATTCATCATAAATTTTCATCCTCGTATGCATGCCTACTCCTAGTGGGCGTTTTTTCCCCCGGAGTTGAAAACTTCCCTTTATCTTTTAATTCAGCTTTCATTCTGAGAAGGAGAAACACCATTTGAATTGGAAACAATAGCTATGACCATTGTCCACGTTTTGGGGGGGGGGGGGGTAATCACTTATTTTGCAAAAAACGTTCATGACAATAACCTTATCGGAACTTCCAAGTGGTTTTCCAGCGTTATGCGGTTGGAACGTAAAAGAATCATTATTTGATATAGGAACAGTAGCCATTATTACGCGTATGGAAGAGTTCAAGTATTACGTAAACACTTTGGGGGTGGGGGAGGGATTGCTATTGATCTTATTTTCCTATGTTAGCCAATGTTAATTTTTGCTTATTTGGGGGGAGGGGTATAAAATGGCCAAAATATTGCTTACGTAATACTTGAACAAGCCAAATGCGAAATCGGAAAGAAAGAACAGAGAATGAATAGTCTTCCCGTTCCCGGGTGGGGGGAAAGGTTGCTGCAACCTTTACTTTCTCGAAATTGTGCCAAAACGTGCTTTGACCCTATTGGATATCAAAGCGATAGCGCAATAAACACATCCCCACTCCCACAAATAAATGCGATATTACTGGGCGTTATATATAAATTCCAGATTGATTATTAAAAGTATTGTTTGCATTTGGCGATGAATTTAACATAAAAATGCAATACTTACTGATGAACTATTTTGTAAGAGCGGAAGGTTGTAAGTCATAACCTTCCATCCATGGCCGTAGCCAGGATTTAATTTCGGGGGGAGGATTCAAAAATTTTTACGATATAGTGAATAAAGATGCGTCACATTTATCGTAAGAAATATAAATAGATCAGTGGCGCAGGAAAGGGGGGAGCTCACGGTGCTCAAGCTCCCCATTGGATATCAAAGCATTATTTTCTCTAAGACCGCATCCTATAATTTTCTTTGAAGTCACTTGAGCCCCCCCGCATTGGTTTTGAATTGCTACTCTATTGAGATATTATAGGTCATACAAAGATAAATGAGAAAGCACCGATTTTGCCTCCAGACCTCATTGTAAATTTTTGTTTGTAGTTTTGCCATCAAAATTTAATTTTACAAAATACCCCCCCTCTTTAAAGAAAATGGTTTCTATTTTTTCTTTCATAAAGTATTCTCGAATTAATGGTCTGCAAAACGAGACCTTGTGGGCAGAATTTTGATAATTCAAGATTTGAGAATTTTTTTTCACACCTTTTTTCAGGTTTGACAAGTAAATAAATATAGGCCTTAGGTATTTTTGCCGTCCTGTTACAAATTTTGTTTCGAGGGCGGGACCGATCCCTAAGATTCGCCCCCCCACCCTCTGGATACGGGCATGCAATTTATATATAAAAAATAAATGAAATGGTGTATTTTAAAGTTAGAGATAAAATTGTAATAGAACATATCAGATGGTAAAGCTTTTAAGAACTATACTGACCATTCGAAACGATTTTTCATTTGAAATTGTCGAAGATGGTAGTTTAAATTTGAGAAACACTTAATCTTACGCTTACTTATCTCACTCAAAATAAACTATATCCGTACTATAATGTTCGATTCAGGTACAGCATATAGTGAAAGAGAAATATAAAATTAGATAAATCGTGAATCTATATGGTGGGCCCAATACTCAATTTGACCGCCAATAAGTCTGAAAAAGAAATAAAATCTTAATCCGATTGAACTCTTTAATGAACTTGGATAATCACCTGAATGTAATTTAAGCACTGATTGCGAGTCTCATCTCAACCTACATAACCGTTTTCATGTACTTGGAATTTCAATGTTATAAAAGCCTATTTAAAACCAACAGTGATATATAAATTATGTCGGTTTTTCGAAAACATGACGTGCTTAAAACGGTAAACGTGACTGGCATTGAACGAGTTAAAATGAAATCGGATGAATGTATGTTCTTGGAAAACCTTCACCACAAAAATGCTACGCAAATTAACCAAAAACTTTTTTGAAGAATTATGGCTTATTTTTGCAAATTTTACAATTCCATATACATTATCTAAGAGAGAGCAGATGATCAAACGTGGCTTGCTAAAATTGAAATCCATTACAATTATGTGAAACGCTACTTCTGTGTGATCACAAAGTTACCGAGTTTGAACAGTCACACATAAAATAATTATCAAGATACATGTGCGTATGACGTCATGTTGCAACACGGCACAAAAATGCAACTGACGTGAGAACAACAAATTTTCCTTAATGGTATTAAGCTTTAGCCAAATCAATTCGACTGATTCGTTCGCTGATCATTCAAATTGTGAGTTTCACATTTTTTTTTTTTTAAATCTGGAGTTAGCACATTTTTAGGCTAAAAAAATCGATTTGTGAGGAGAGATGTAGCTCAGAAAACCACTTCAGCGCCGTATTTCCCAATAGGCTGCACTAGGCTAGAGACCAGGGCGGCACAATTTTGTGTATTGCGTCTGATGTAACAAAATCAATATCATACGACAAGGATCTTCAACCTTTCTCAGACCAAGGGCCAATTTTTCTTATTCTTGTTGGCCCACGGGCTGCACTACTGAACCAGCAATACTCGTATAAGAACTGAATAAAGGCGTATCCAGTATAAAGCGAAATCAAATCTTTTAGTGAGATTTCTGGCACTGCTTATTTTTAACACGCCTGCCAATATCACGTCTTGTTTTTGATTTTACCAATTTTATTCTCGACAAGGGTTGTGCGCAGACCTAAGTGCTTCTGAACAGTGACATCGTTTTCAGAGCATGCAGTCAGATGGTTGGGAAGATGTTCTTATCAGCATATTTAGAATAGAATTTGATGAGTCCTAAGATGAATTTTTTTTAAATCACTGTTGCACTACAAATCAATAAAACTATCTCTGCTGCCCCTATGCACTGGAAAACTAATGTAAAACACAATTAAGGGAATAGACCGCGTGTTATTTTAGTTCGTTTTAAGATATTTATTATGAAATGTGAAAATGCGAACAGAATACTAAAATACATAAATTTAAGACTCAGAAAGAACAAGGGACGTCATTTTTGTGTGAAACAATTTGTATTTTTTTTATGAGCCAGAGGGCCACAAAAAACATGTCGGCGGGCCGCAGATTGAAGACCACTGCCATGCTATGATATAATTAGATGTTTTGCGGAGAAAAAAAAACTAGACGTCATACTCTCCATTTAAGTACCAGTGTTCAATATGCTTTTATTTTTCGCTAAACTTACAATAAAATTGAATTTGATTTATTATATACCAAGAAGAGATAATACTTCAATATATTAGTTAATATTGTTTAATGTTTATGTTTCAATTTATGAATTTATTTTTAAACAAAGTTATTGTCAATACAAAAGTTTTCGGCGTATATTTAATGTAATAATTTTTATGTTTCTACTATTCATTGAAGGGACGAACGGGTAGGAAAAGGCGGCAAAAAAAAAAAAAGCAGTGGGGCGGTTACCTAGGGGCGGCAAAATGGTAAATCTGCCCATGCCTTTCACACATGTTACCATCTGTGTTGAAAGGAACAAGACTTGAGTAATAGTATAAAAATAAACCAATTTCTGAAGATACCCTCGCCTTAAAATTGAATGCATATAATCCTAGCACGGTCCGTTATTTTTAATTTGGAATTAAGTTTATCCAGTTAATTATTTTAGCATTTAAGAAAATGGTCTTCTAATTATAAGCGGGATTGAATTTAAGGCATAATAATGAACTCCCTTTTCATTACCATATATTTGAAACTTATTATTAAACGCATTCTATAAAATTGAAGAAAATCGATCAAAGTTGAACCACAGATCACTCTTACTTCCTGACGTCTTTTGTTACATTTGTTTTTCAAAATTTTTAACTGTATGCTCAACTCCTAAACTAGAAAAATGCAAACTAGACTAATTTAGTTGAAAGAATGAACAGTCTCAGAAAAAAGGGATACGATAGCTGGGTAACAAAGTAATAAAATAGTGCTTTTTGCAAATATCGCATAATTCAAATAAATACTACAATCGCCGGATGGCGTACATTGCGACCTGCATGTAAAATATGCAGCTCGTTAAAAATCACTGAGCCAGTAATATAGTATATATTAATTATTGTATTTTCGTTTAATTATAAAGTTTCCTGCTCGTAGGCGACAAATTTAACTTATCTTGTATTGATATGTCTTACCTAAGGCCGTAGACGGGATTTAATTTCGTAGGTGGGGTTCAAAAAATTTTACAGCATGTATCGATACAATCACAGCATGCAAGGCCGTAGCCAAGTCCCATTAAAAATCTAGTTTCTGGGGGAGGGGACCGGTCTCAAAGATCTCTCCCCACTCTGGATACGGACAAGCTTCCCCCATCTGCCAGGTTAGTTTGAACAGGAGTATGGTAAACTTTTAAAACGTATCTACGTAGTTTTTGCGTCCCAAAACTGCATAATAAGTCATCAGGGGCGGGATCGACTATTTAACTTGAACTTTCAATCACGTGTACGATAAGACAAACCCAGTCCAGTTCATCCGAAGGTAGCTTTCCGTAGCCACTAGGGCGCATTTGAACGATGTAATCAATGTTGTATCCCTGCAACAAAGGAGACACAATTTTTAAATTATGCATTCGTCTTATAGGAAATGGGTTATGTTTTCCGTAAAAAAAGTTACCCATCAAGTAGTGTGATTTGTAACTGTATTTACCATAGATCACTTGCATTTCTCAATTTTTTTCGGTTTTATTGCGAGTTTGCGAACGACTTTTGATGCCGAGAAAAGATGAAGCCAAATATATTTGTTCTTCCCAGGTTTTATGTTATGTATTTTTATATGTTAAGCGAAGCATTCACTAAAGGAACGAGGTAAATGAAAATATAACCCTGAATATATCCTGATGACGCACTTGTGTTATCGATTATTGTCTATGTCGTATAACAAAAAAATATTTTTTATTCTGTGAAGAACAGTAACTTTTAGATCAAAATAGATTAACAACCATGGCTGAACAATTGACGTCAATGATTGTGCTTTCACATTAAACCGTGCTTTTGGAGTACGTACTTAACAGCGATAAGATTTGTTCGACAAACGAAATACTAGTCAACAAAACTGATATGGTCCACCTACTATCACTCGAAATTGATATTTTGGTACTCAAGAATGTGAAATCTTCGAGAATATTGCGTATTCGTTTAATACTTGTTGCAAGGATTTTTTTTAGATGTGTTATTTTCGAATTCGATTGGCCATGTTCTTGTATAATAGTACACGACGGATTACTCAGCCTTTAATAATATACAGGGTTAGCATAAACGAATAACCGGATTTTAAAAATTCATATTTTCAAAACTACTGCATATAATATAATCAGTGATACATGAAAACAAAGAAAAACATTCCATTTTTTTTTCAGTTAAAAATATTCGATGGGTGTATCTTTCGTAGAGTTGTAAAAAGCCCGGGAATTTTGGACACATTGGAAACTTTGATGGGAAGAAACCAAAATAGCTAGAATAAAGAAGATAGTACCGTTCGCATCTTTCTTCCTATTGGTCGATTCGACTCAATCGACCAATAGGAAGAAAGATGTGGATGGTGCCATCTCCTTTATTCTATCTATCTTGGTTTGTATGTTCAAAGTCTCCAATTGCCCAAAATTCCCAGGTTTTTTACGACTCTAACCTTTCGTAACACGACAAACATCTAATATGTAATCAAGTTCGTTCCAGATATTTTTCAGTTTTTCACTGTCAACGGTTGCTAATGACGCACTGATGCGTTCTTCAAGTTCATTGAGTGTTTTCAGCAGTAGTAGTTTATAATGCGTGCTGCACAGTGGTCATGTAGTTTGAAATGTATGCTGCACAGAAATAACGGGAAAACCCTTGCATACACGAATACACAAAACCTTTTGTCTGTCGTTATCGCCATTTTTAATTTCACTCGCAGCATTCTAAGGGAGAACTGCCATCAATTGAACGATGTTAAAAAAATGAACTTGGAATGATTTTCTTTATTTTCATGTATCACTGATTATATTATGTGCAATAGTTTTGAAAATATAAGTTTTTAAAATCCGATCATTCATTTATTCTAACCCTGATTTTACAAATTATACTTTTATATACTAAATTAAACCTAAGACTAGGAAAGTCTTTTAATGTTTATCTTTTTTGTATATTTGTTGGAATAACACGCGAATGAAATACACTTGGAGTTGTTGTTGTTGTAACAGCAGTAAAAAGAAAAGAGAAAGAAAGTCTCTCCCCTAAAAAGTACAACAGAAACCAGAAAATTCAGTCTGAAAATGGTTTTTCGATTACACGTGAAAATGATTAAAAATTCATTGCCAATGAACGCACCAGGCGTTTTCAAAGCGCATGAGAGAGTTGCATTCTGGGACCAATGTAACTAGCGCAGTGCGCATGAAGAGATAAATCTGACTGGTGGTGGTGTTTCGTTACGTTATATAATACATAGGGGTGCTTCTACCACGGAAGGACCGAGTCCTCTCAAAGGGCGCATACCTTGAATTTTCGGAGGACCAGTCCGCCCCTGTCTTCTATGATGCATACTTTTAGCGACGAATTTCCCTTCTCCCTTGACATATATAATCTCCATATCCCTGTACGAAGCAAGCCCGGATTTATAAATGGGTACATTCCGCAAGTTCTCTTGCGCCGAAATTTTAGTGGCCCAAAATTTTAAAAGACGGCGATTTTTTTTTTTTAATCGGAATCTCTCTACCGCAGAATGCCGTTCACAACCCCACCTTTGTCTTAATTTAAAATTTTGGAAATTTTCGTTATACAGCCATCCATCTTCCCTCCTGTCATAGGAGAGAAAAGTTCGTCATGAAACAGAAATTTATTTTTAAAAATACTGTTATTTTATCTCATAATAATGCATGTATTTAATTATGAATGTCCCCCTACCCCTCTCATACTCCGTACATTTCCGTCGAAAAGTATAGTTCATTCGTGGAAAGTTGACCGATTACCGTTAGAATTCACGAGAACTGACGTCACAAACGGGATAGTTTGTTACAGCAGAAGAAAGGACGTCATTTCAGAACTGGATTTTAACGAACGCTTGTCTGCGCCAAAAACCAGTTCCGAAATGACGTCCTCCCCTCTGCTGTAATGAACTAGTCCGTTTGTGACGTCAGCTCCCGTGAATTCTAAAGGTACCATCGGTCAACTTTCCGCGAACGAAGAATATTTTTTGGTGAAGGAGGTGGCTAACTCAGTTATAAAAGCTATGGATTCGTTCAGGAGTTAACCTATGGTACTGTTAGCATTCACGGGAGCTGACGTCACAAACGGGTTGGTTCATTACAGCAGAGGGAATGGCGTCATTTCATAACTGTTTTTTGCACACGTTTGTTTGCGCGGAAAACCAGTTATAAAATGACACCCTTCCCTCTGCTGTATTGAACCAACCCGTTTGTGACGTCAGCTTCCGTAAATTCTAACGATACCATAGGTCAACTTTTGGGGAACGAACTATATGTAGGACGCGCCGCCTTACTAAAAGCGAAGTGATGAACACCAGGTTTCGTCGAGGAGTACCAAAAATTGCTAAGCTCGGGGTGCCTAATTATGAAAGGGGCTCGCTCATTTTCCAATCCGACTGCAATGGTCGAGCGACACAAGGTTATCGTATTTGGGGTTACAGTCTGGGGTGCCATCTCCTAAGCCGATTTCCCTTAGTTTTGCTTAAAGGTACTTTGATAGCACATCTGGACATTGGCAACGTTCTTTAGGCAAAAACTCTGCTATCGTGTCGTCCAAGTCCTCACATGGCGAAACTCTCTCAATAATGCCTCCATGGGGTTGACGTCCTCTCACGAGGGAGAATAATGAGAATTATGCAAGACGTAGTTGAGAAGTTTGGCCACCGAGGGCAGCGCTCTAATCCCAGCATATTCTCCCATGGCAAACTAGGTCCCCAGACCTCCGTCCATTGAGCGTGTCCGGGATACGTTGGAAATTTAGTTGCAATGCTCACGAAATGTTAGCCAACAATTGCAGAATATTTAGCCGAATAGGCTACAGGATATCATTAAACTGTTTTTTAAGCCTATATTGCAGCACCGTAGGAGTAACTTCAGGGTTAAATGTAGCGTAAACTGGGGGGGGGCAAAAGAACAAAAAATAAAAATTAATTGGGTGGAAGAAATAAATACGATTTTGCCTCTGTTCTAAAAAAAACGGGGGGCATGCCCCCTTCGCCTATGTGCAGCAAGTATCGGCTTGTATCGCCATCAGAATTAAATCGAATTTACTATGTTTTAACATGAGTCCGTTACGTTATCATCGCTCTGTAGTAAAAAAGTCATTTTGCAATAAAAATATAATCATTTCTTTATCTTTGAATACACATTGCGTGTGCGAAATTTCACAGTGATAACACATATTTTTCAGGGTGTGCCAATGTTTTGTCTTCTTTTTAAGGAAGTTCATTATATAGACTGCAAAATGGCACACCCTGAAAATTATAGATGAAATAATCTAGAAGGGATATTTATTTATTTATTTTTTTTTACGTTTTTTTAGTCTTTTGTATCAACGTTATACAAATCATGTACGGGGTGTATACAAAATGGCGGAAAAAAGTTCACTACACGATTCCTTGTGACAAAAGGAATAAAAAATGTCCTATACAATTTTTGCGTAAAATCCTTATTTAATAAGTTATTTCAAAGCATAGTTGAACCAATAATAAGGCAAAGCCAACCCATTTAGAATCACTTTAATGCAATGATACATGCGTTCGCGCATGTACGGCCCTTCTACGAAGAGAGATAAGAAGCTAAGATTTCACTGGTTTTTAAAAATTTGTTTAGGTCACATGTTGCTTGAAATTCAAGGGGTTGAAACTCCACCCAAAAGTTAGTTCATTTACGTCATAATTAAGAGCAAAGACCAGATTTGGTGATTTCTCGTACAAAACTACTCATACCACCAAGAGCGACTTAAGGACCGGGCGACTCGGAAAGCCGCCTGGGTCCCGTTTGGATGAAGGCGCCAAACACAAGTCAAGTTTAAATTCTTTGAATATGACCCATTAGTAGAAAATCTCTTTAAACAGAGAGCAAGTTTAGAGAAATTTTAGAGATATATTTAGAGAAATTCTTTCAGACTTTTGGCCACTTTTATAGGGTATATGGCTCACTGTGATTCTGTGAAAGTCTTCTGATTTCTCTGGAGGGGGCGCCAAAAAGCAATCTGTGTCAGGCCGCCCGGATTCAAAATCAACCTCGAGCCTCCCCTGCATACCACGCATGGGAGGTATACGGATCGAAATGTGCAGTTTGCCAGTAGATTCAAACCTTTTTCTTCTTTGTTGTGGGAAAATAGTATAATTAATAGTATTTTTCTCTTATTTTGTAAGTAGTCGCGTCCCAGCGACTTTCCGTCGCGGGCCAGTGTGGCAGGCTTGCCATGTATTTGCTAACAACGGTACAGTTAAGTGAACTCCAGACCCGCGCCTGAAGTGCATAATCCGCCACTGCCAATGACGAGCACATATTCCAATATTTTAAACAGAACTAAAATTGAAAGTCATTTGGTTTACCAAGTTCATTGGCGGTACCGAGTTGCTAATGTCCTCCCCCCTCCCCATTTAGAGTAGGTTCATGCTGCTTCTGAGTTTGCCATAGGCTATTTCCTTCTATTTGGAAACTGATGATTTTTATTTCATTTTTAAAGAAAATTTCATACGATTAATTTTTTGCCTTATTAATTGTAAAATAATGTACTTTTTACCTCAAAGTACTGACTACAAATTTGTGGAAAATGAACAATGACGAACTGGGTCCTTTTCCTCTCGGGCTTTCCTTACTGCAGAGGTAATCAGTACGCCACTGCTGTCATATGATATGCGAATACAAAAACAACAGGATTAAATGCCGGAAAAAGGGGCAAATGGCTTCAAAATGGCTATTCCCCTTCCTTATTGCCGTACTTCTTCTCACTCTTCATAAAGAAATTACCCCAACCCCATCATAGCGGCTATGGGAGATTTCAAGTATACGTAAGCAATATTTTGGCCATTTTCAACACCTCCCCCACTGGTAAGCAGGAATTAACATTGGCTAGTATAGGGAAATAAGCACAAAAGCCACCCCCTCCCCCTAGTGGTACTTACGTAACACTTGAACTCTCCCTATGCCAAAGGATACATTTTTTATAAAGTTATCAGATTTAAAAAAAGATTGGTATTCCGTTGGCTTTCTTTGGCGATGAAACAACCTTTACTAGGTTACCATACTTCGGAATTACAATGACGTATTCGGACACCCAACTAAATTTTCAAGTTTGAAGTTAACCAATCAGAAAGCTTGTGCTCAGCCATGCCTCTCCAAGAAGTTCTTCGGTTTGCTTTTCTCACGATGGGCGTATCTGGGGCGTGATTCATTCATCTTTAGCCTTAATTATCTTATTAAATATTAATTTTAAGCAAAAATTACACTAGACAATTTTTATTCCTCTTTTTCACAAGGAATCGTGTAGTGAACTTTTTCCGCCATTTTGTATACACCCTGTATA
>QLNU02003184.1:0-24468 GCA_006491805.2 Dysdera silvatica | reverse complement strand
GCTTATGATATATATATACGATTCACTTTCCTATATATATACCTTTCAGAAAATAGTGCTATAATCGCAATAATGTAGCCAAAAATCAGTAATCCGAAAACGGCTCTTAAATCTGAAACAGCGATTGATTTTACATTCTCTTCTGGTTCACTATTAAACCTTCCCTTTAAACCGAGTCTAAAAACCTGATCTTCCACCAGTTTTTGATAAAGCCCTGACTGATAAATACGCAAAATCATTTTATCAAATGTTTTAACGCAGCAAAAATTTTTCCGGAATAATATTGCTTCTGGAGCTATTTTGAGACTGTCCTGCGAAATAAAGATATCGTCCTCTGCTCCAACTTTAGAAACAAGCATTGTCATGAACAATTTTGAGTCCATTAAAGCATAACCGGTCATCGTCTTCTCGATTGCATCAGTTTCAGATGACACACTGCTTTCAGGATGTGCACGAAAGTGTTCTCCCAACACCTTTAAAATTCCTTTCTCAGCTTTTTGCAACTCCTGATCCATGTGAGTACCTTTATAGGCGGTAACCTTTACCAAGCTGGATCGACAAGCCTCAACAAGTTCTTCAAAAGTCTTAATTTGATGTAGCATGATAGGTGCTATGAGGAATGACAACAAGAGGCCAGTGAAACTAAACACTAATACTCGTAAAGGAAATGCACTCAAAATAAAAAATATTTTTGAGACACCACTGCGCAGAAAATGACTGAAACCACGGTTACCGATCAAAATCTCCATCATCGAAAGCATACGGCTCCAACCTCGTTCTCGGCTTTGCTGACGATGTCCAAAAGAAGAGTGTAGAATTGAAAGTATTCCAGAGCAAAGAAATATAGATAACATAAATAGACTCCAAACCGTTGGTTGAAAAGGACGGACAAAGAAAAAAGTTTGGGATGCAGTTCCGGATTTTTTTATCATAAATGAGGTATAATCCACGTAATTGGGAAATGCATTGTCAGTGACTTGTGATCTTGCATATGTCAAAACTAGACTGTTGATTGCCATATCGGCTTCGTTTCTCTCAAGCATGCCAACCATGCCTGTCCATTTGCCATCTTCTGTTAAACTACCCCATTGTCCATCTTTAGGAATTACTAAATCGTATGTAAAATTCAAGGCCTTCGATAATATTTTCAGTAGTTCAAAATTTATTCCACCGATACCTTCATACTCGCCATTGTCTTTTGCCCGGATTTCAAAATAATTCGTAAAATTCACCGTTGCTACCCTAAGATGCATTTTGTTGTTCATATGGGAGACCACCTTCTAGTGCTTACGTAACGGAACGAATATCAAACTGTAATCTTTTGGGCTCCATGGTTACAACGTCGTTCCTCATTTCAAAACCTAATGAAGAGTTGGTAGCATGTCATAAGATCGTGCAAGAAAATATTGGGCCTTTAACATTAGCAGAATATGAGGTTTGAGTTTCTATAAACTGTTTTTCATGGAACATGATTTTTGATAAAATCGAAGTATAAAAACTCAGATCACGAAAGATTGCTATTATATTTTATTTGTCTCCTAAACGCAAGTTACAAATAAAAGCCTTCTCCTCATAATCGGAAAAGTGATGAGACAACAATAACACATATGCGTGCAACTGCTTTCTGTTATATCTCATTTACTAGGTCAGGAAGCAAATGTTGAAATATTGAGTTAAATCCATGAACGAAAAATGTGTGCTGTGCTCCATTTTCCACTAAAGATGCGCAACGGTTGTGAATGTTTTCACAGTTGTATCGATCGACGTTCGGTCGATGTTTAGAAATCACCAATGTTTGCTATGTAACATCGATTTTCCATAATAATGCAAGACATTTACCATTTAGGTACCGACAATTTAAAGTCCCAATTTGAATAAAAATATCCAGAAACTCACTGAATTATGGTTATTTACTTTCAGGCTTAACGGGTGTTTAACTGATTAACTAATCAACAAATACGATTTAATTGATCGCGCAGCTGTCGGGCATCCAGAAGTGCAAGTGAAACAGACCAAACGAAACTTGTCATAACAAAACATTAATTGAAAAAAGCCGGTGCCTCTATATTGGCTGATTGTCATCGCAAACAAAGAATATACAGCAAAACCTGTGAAAATTTTCTCTTATATTTAACTGAACATGGCCCTTGCAGCCATTTCCCTATAGAAATTTAACTAAGCTTGTGACTGCGGCTACCTTTCTGAAAACAAAATTTTTCTTGAAAAGATTTTTAAAAAAAAACCGTGACCGTGGCCAGTTTTATTTGTTTTCCATTTGATTACAAAAGAACTCTGAAAATGCAACACAAACTCCTCTAAAATGCAATGAACGGTGCAGTACGGACATTATGAAAAAAAATTAAATTTGAAATTTATAGCTACTAATTGAAAATTAATTTTTATATATATTTGATAATCAACCAGTGACACCATGGTTAAAGGTAGCATTTATACTATCTGACGAGCCCATGGACTCCTCGCATTAGAACGCTCTATGCCGTCGAAACCTTAACCAAGCAATAGAAGACAAATTACCAGTCCATATTTAAGGAGTGTGAAGACAGCAAGTATTTTAATTTCTTTTTAAAGCTATTGATTATATTTTCATTTCTTATATAATAAGGTATTTCGTTCCAAAGTTTATGATCCAATATATTTATATTTTTTTAGTAAATAATTGCACTTTGCAGCCCTAGGTTTAAATTTATCTCCAAAACCTGTATTGTAATTACGTTCAGGGTAACCTAACCTTACAATATCAGAAAATTTATTATGTTTTATCCTCTGAAACATGTCTATGAGTATTTTAAAAATTACTTTGTTTTTAAAAGTAAGAATATAATAATAATAATTATTTTTTGTATCAGATTTTGGCCCCACCGGACGCAAAAAAAAAATATCACATTCATTCATTCATTCATTTATTCAAAACGTTTCACCATCTAATCACACCATAACATCGGCGCTGGTATCACTGCGCCAAAAAAAGTTTATTAAAATTGTTGTTTAATATCAATGATTAATTACCAAAATAATTTTCTATTACCTTGATCAAAATAAGAAAATAATAAGTGTAATAATTATAGATTAATCAAATATGAATGCAAGACATTTTTGAAATGAAAAAAGTGAATATATATATCATCATCATCATCATCATATTCAACCATTATCTATCCACTGCTGGATGAAGGTCTCTCCAAATGCTTTCCACACAAGTCTATCCTGGGCCATTCGTTTCCACGTCACCCCAACCTGTTTTCTTATTTCATCCACCCATCTAGTTTGAGGACGTTTTCTAGGTCTTCGGTGGTCTCTTGGAATCCAGTTCAGAATTTCTGTTGTCCATCGTTGATCAGTTCTTCTTGCAATATGCCCAGCCCATCGCCATTTCAGCCCTTTTACTTTAACAATGATGTCCTCTACTCTAGTTTGCTCTCTCACCCAAGTGTTTCTTTTTCGATCTCTCCTAGTTATTCCAAGCATGCACCTCTCCATGCTCCTTTGCGTTGTCTGTAACTTTCGTATTGCTCCAACTGTTAGACTCCATGTCTCTGATCCATAAGAGAGGACTGGCAATACACACTGGTTGAAGACCTTTCTTTTTAGACACAAAGGCAATTTCCCCTTCAGGATAAAACTGTTTCTTCCAAATGCACTCCAGCCGAGTGGATCCGTTGAAAAAATAACAATGTCATCAGCAAACCGCAGATGATTTAAATATTCACCATTTATTTTTATTCCCTTGTTATTCCAATTTATCTGCTGAAAAATCATCTGTAAAGCTGAAGTAAAAAGTTTTGGAGAAATGGTATCTCCCTGCCTCACACCTTTACCAATTTTGATAGTTTTGGTATCTTTATGTAACCGAAATTTTGCACTTGCATTTTTATACACACGTTTCACCATGTCAATGTACACATCCTCGATGTCTGTTGATCTTAAAGAGTTGATGACTGCTGATGTTTTAATAGAGTCAAAGGCCTTCTCATAGTCAATAAATGCAACACACAATGGAAGTTCATATTCATGTGTTCTTTCAATTAATTCTCTTAATACTTGAATATGGTCCACTGTACTGAATCCACTTCGAAATCCAGCTTGTTCTCTTGGTTGAGCTGCATCTAATTTTTTCTGCAGGCGATGTGTTAGCACTTTTGTGAAGATTTTATAAATAGCAGGTAACAAGCTAATTGGTCGGTAATTTTTCAAATCCTCTTTATCACCTTTTTTATGCAAAAGAATTACTGTTGCAGAATCCCATTGGTTTGGTATGTTACCGCTGTTAAGACATTTGGTAAAGAATTTTGCAAGTATGTCTTCTACATATTCTCCAGCTTCTTTTAGGATATCTAATGTAATACCATCATCACCAGGGGCTCTTCCTTTCTTCATATTTTTTATTGCAAATGAAACTTCTTCTTTTAAGATTTTAGGAGCTGTTCCTTCGACTATTTCAATGTCTTCGTTTAATCCACTGTTACTTTCGTATAGATTTTTGTAGAATTCTTCAACTCTTCTAAGTATTTCTTCCCTATTTCTTGTTACGGTGCCATCCTCTCCTTTTAATGCAATGATGTGTTTCTTCCCAACAGATAAACTTCCTTTAACAACCCTAAGGCTCTTGTTATTTTCAATGGCTTTCCTTACTAGCTCACAGTTGAATTTTCTTATGTCTTCTTTCATGCTTTTGCGCAGAGTTTTACAAAGTTCTATGTACTCAATCCTGGAACTGGTATTTTGATTGTCCACCTTCATATCTCTTCGCCTTTTCATGAGCTGTTTCGTCTTCTCAGATAATTTGCTATTGTGCTTTTTACAGGTTACACCACCAATTTCCCCAGCAGTTTCAACTATTGTCTTAACAATGTTTTCATTTGCTTCTGAGATATCAATTTCTTCAATAAGTCCTTCCAGTGCAGAAAAGCGATTTTTTAATTCCAACTTGAATGCCTCGGTATTTACTTTCAGTTTCATTAGATCCACCCTCTTACTTACTTGTTTCCTAATGAGCTTCTGTCGTTCTAATTTAGTATTTAAGTGCACTTTACATCTCACCATTCGATGATCACTTCCAGTATTAAATCTGTTCAGTACGCTGCAATCTTCAATAATTGATTTCTTGTTTGCCAGGATATAGTCAATTTCACTAGTTCCCCCATTTGGGTGTTTCCATGTCCATTTTCTTTGCGGTTTCTTCTTAAAAAATGAATTCATGATGCTAAGGTTTTCAGCTTCTGCAAATTCGATGAGTTGATCGCCACGTTCATTCCTTTCCCCATATCCGTATTTACCAACCGATGTCTCTCCTTGTTCCTGTTGTCCAATTCTTGCATTGAAATCCCCCATGATGAGCTTGATATGTTGTTTCCCTTTGGTGTGTAACTCTTTGATTTCTTCATAAAATTCTTCAACCTCCTCGTCGGTATGGCTTGATGTTGGTGCATATACCTGTACTATCTGAAGTTGGTATCGCTGGGTTAGTTGAACAACGAGCCTCGCTGCTCGATCTGATGTACTTTCAACTTCCAGAAGACAGTCTTTAATTCTTTTGTTGATTAAGAAGCCAACACCACTTGTTCTTCCAGTTTCCGTTCCTCTATAATAAAACAAATGTCCACTTTTAAGTTCCACCAACTCTTCACCTTTTCTTCTAACTTCACTGAGTCCTACAATGTCCCATTTGATCTTGTCTAGTTCCTCTTCCAATTCCTGAAGTTTTGCTTCAGAAGCAAGGGATCGTCCATTATACGTTGCCAAGGTCAATAACAAACGGCAGCCTGGGCCATTCCAGTGATTCTTAGCACCCCCTGCTTTCATGCCACACTGACCGCTGCCTTGATCAGGAGCACTCCAGCACCTGGAGACTAGGGGCCATGGTTTTTGGTGTGTCAACATAATGGAGGAATTAGCCATAATTTCACCACGCTGGCTAAACGCCTGGCTTATTCAAGGGCCATTAATTTGCCACATAAATAGAAAGCTCAGCCTGCACCACTTGAAGGCGGGGTAGGACACTAGGTTACTGGCCTGGCCGGTTCCACACATCGTCACATACGTTCAGCGTGTGGGTCTCCTTCCAGTTAGATACCAGCAACCCTTTTGCAGGCCATATATATATATATATATATATATGTTTTAAAAATATCGGTGATAAAAACATTGTTGATTATATCAACTTGAGGTCAAATAAAAAAAAGCAATCATGTAATGTTCTTAAATGATGTTAATAGTATTGATAATGAACGTGCTAGTAATTTTGATAATAACATTGTTAAAAATGTCGATTTGATGTTAAATACTACTAATGAATATTCTCATAATAATGACATTAACCGTAGAATAGATAAAATTAACGGGACATAAGGAAGTATGGAAAATTATGAAAATAAATTGTGTAATTCAAACAGCAATCAAAATAATTTAGACGCAATGGAAATTTTATTTAATGTGGATGAAAATATTGGATTTGATACTGCTTGCAAAATTATAGATATTCATGAAATGAAAGGCTGATTAATTGATGATGGTTTAACTAAAGGTCTGATAAGTTAATAAATGGTTACAGAATACAATAATGTGAACACAACTGATCAATATGTAGACAGTATAAGTGATATAGATAATTGGAGTATGCATTGATGATTAAATATTGATGATTCTATTATACAGTGGTTAGAAGATACGAAGTGTAATAAATGTAATAATAATAATGATCAATCAAATAATGCAAGCAATATATATGTAAAATGTGTTATATCTACAAAATGTAAAATGTTATATCTAAAAAATGTAATATGTGTGAAAAATGTAATAGGTGTAAAAAATTTAATAAGTGTAAAAAATGCAATAAGTGTCAGAAATGTAATATGTATAAAATATGTAATATATGTAAACAATGCTTTAATAAGGATGGAGTAAATAATATAAGTAACATTTATAATAGTGGGAATATTGAGTGGCTAAAAGATAACGATAAACATTTACTAAGAATATTACACATCAATGCCAGGAGTATAAATAACTAAAACAATAGAGTTACTAATGGATAACAAATATTACAAGATAGATTTATTAGCAATTACAGAAACTTGATCAAAAGAACACGATAATATGGAGTTTCCAGGTTGGTATGAGTATCATGTAATGCGAAAAAAAAAGAGGAGGTGGAGTACCCATTTACATTAATTACAAACCTGAAAATTTTGTAAAATGGAACATCAAAACATTAATGGAACATTAAAGTCAATTAAATGAGAATTGAGAAATAACAGGCGTAAAAAGAGGGAAACTAAGAATAGGAGTCATATACAGAAAGCCTGGTAGTAATGTAAAGAGTTTAACTAATTGGTTATACGAGAAATTAAAGAAATTGCAAAATGAAAACATTTTATTAATTGGAGATTTAAATATATTGACAAAGAATCAAGTATAAAAAACAATTTACTACATACAATGAAAATAATGGGACTAAAAAATGTAATAAAAGATTCCACGAGTGAATAACTACAAATTCATCTACAATAATTGATGTGTGTTTTACAAATATTAGGAAATATAAATCTTGCGTCTTAGATTATCAAATAAGCGATTATGGGGATATTATAGTAGGGATATATGAAAAGTTTGTAAAAAAAATGATGATACAATGATAATTAGAAACCTGAATAAAAAGAATATTAATAAATTTAAGGAAGATTTGAGATTGTTTATGAAACAGTATTAAATCGTAACAACAAATATTATATATTAAGAAAAATTAAAGAATTACATAAAAAGAATTTTTAATTGGAAATATATTAAGGATAAAATAAATAATAAGGACTGGATAAACAACAGAATCAAAAACAATATAAAGAAAAGGAATAATTTATTTAAGAGATTTATAAGAACAAAAAAATTGATTTATTTAGAAAGATTCAAAAAATTAAGAAACTGTATAACTAAATCAATTGTTTGGCACAAAGAAGATATTTGGATAAAAACTTGACTAATGTAGGTAATAAAAATAAATGGACGTTTATAATTAAATTATTATGTAGAGATAATAAAAATAAAATTAAAGAAATACAATTAATAAAAGATAATAGAATTATAAAGGAAAAGGGGGAAATGGCAAATTGCTTCAACAAATTTTTTATTGAAATATCTGAAAAAATAATAGATAAAGATATATGGAGAATAGCTTTAAAGAATATATGAGCCAAAATTATGATAAAACTATATATGTTGAGCAAATAACGTAGTATGAATTATTAAATGAAATAAGAAAACTCAATACTAAAAAAAGCAGGTGTTGATGAGATTCACCCAAAAATTGTGAAGAAAAGTACGGAATTGTTGGTTTTGCCCTTATTGATTGCATTTAATAATATTATAGATAAGGAAGAAATTCCTGACGAAATGAAGATATCTAAAATTATACCTATTTGTATAAAGGGTAAAATAGACTGTAAAAAAATTATAGACAGTGACATCAGTTTTGCAAAATTATTTGAAAAACAACTTTACAATAGAATAATAAAATTTATTAAAAAAAATAATTCAATGAATATATGTATATATATGAATATATATCAATATGGCAAAAGGAAAACCAACAGAAGGTGCATTACTTAGAACAATTAATAAAATACATTAAGCAATCGAAAATAGGGAATATGGTATAGGGATATTCTATGATTTGAATAAGGCATTCGGTGTATTAAATAGAAAAATATTAATAACAAAATTAAATAATTATGGATTAAGAGATAAAATTAATAAATTATTATGCAGTTATTTAAATAATAGAAAACAAATAGTTGGAGGTAAAACATAACAAATGATGAGTAATAACTGTGGAGTGCCGCAGGGGTCTAATTTGGGACCACTGTTGTACTCCATATATGTAAAAGATATATTTAATGTTTCAGATATGGGTCATATAACATTGTTTGCAAATGATACAAGTGTCATAATTATTGGTCAAGACCTAAAAATAATAATGAAAATATGCAACAGTGAAATAAAATACGAGAAATGGTTTTATGTAAATCAAATGAAATTAAATGTAGATATATCTAAAGTAATGATTTTCTGAAGTAGAAGCAAAAATATTAATATCGACATATACAATAATTCAGTCTTAATTAGTAACAATAAACAAATTGAAGTGGTACAACAATTAGAATTTTTGGGAGTTCAACTAACAGATAAATTAAATTGGAATACTCGAGTAAATTCTGTGACAAAAAAAGCATGTAAAGACATAGGAATATTAAGAAGAATAGGTAATATATTGACAGATAAAATTAATATTGACCATTATTACACCATGATGTAATGTTATCTTACGTATTGCAACTATATATGGGGAGATGTTGGCATAGTCAATGGAAATATATTGAAAACTATACAGATAAAAGCAATCAAACTAATTAACAAGAATAATAGAATGAACTGGAAAAATATATTAATTAAATACAATATCATACCATTTGAATTAATACACGAAGTATTTTGATTAAAATGTTTGAAAGAATTAAAGAAAACAAGCACATGGAGTTAATAAAAATTAAATATAATGAAAGAGAAAGAAATATTTGCCGAAAATATAATGACTTAATCTTGCCTAAAATAAGACCTGAAACAGGGAGAAATAACATTAATTTCAAGGATGCTAACTTCTGAAATAAATTACCTGAGGATATAAAAAAATTAAACGGAATTAATAAATTTAAAAATAAATTAAGAGAGCTCTTAATATCATCATTGGTCTCCTAACAAATTAAATTTATAATGTACTAACGACCTGGTGGATTGTGGTGAACTAATATCAAATAGTTTAAATTTTGTATTTAAATTGGTGCTATTAACATGATTGTCTTTGATTAATCTACTCGAGGTCCTAGATTTATTATATCCAAAAAAAAGGTATTTTCCTGGGACTTGTATGGTCAAATTGTTTCCACATATTAAATTGACAATGTATATATATAAATTTATATTTGCTATTCTGTTGTTAATAATAAAAATAAACGTTAAATAATCTTTTCTACTTCTCCATAAAAATTCCCCTAATTAAGCTAATTTCTATTCTACATTTTTGATGATATTTCTATCTATATTTCCTGCAATTCAACTTCTACATTAGCCACTTTCAAGTTGCTATTTCGTTTTTCAACTAACATTGTGCACTTCGTATTCAGCTGACCATAAGTCATCATATCTTCATTTACTTTCGACCACAGAAAGTCATAAAAGCAGCTATATGGAAATGCGGAACTGGTCTCTCACTGGAAGCAACCAATTGCTTTCTGTTACAATAGGGAATGTTCCCACTTTCTTCAAAATGACCACTGATTCCCAGAAATGGGGGAGCGCTCTGACGTGGATTTTCCCACGCTATGGTCAAGCCTGCCTCTATCTAGCTATTATTATCGCCTTTGGCAAGAATCTCTTGGCTGATTTCAAAGTTTAACTGATCGAAGTCTAATGAAGATAGCGCCAGAAAAGGACGCCATCTCTCAGCGGGTACAGCAACCCCTTTTCGAATCAAGTACGGGGATCCCGCGCAAACTTCAGTACCAGCTTAACCACCTAATTTCTAACATGTAAAAGTCTTCACTGCCCTCTGAGGGGCCCAAGCCTCAGAAACGGTAACCATTTTTTATTTTCCTCTAACCACCTTTCCCTCCTAATGAATGAGCCCTCTTTAATTAATTTTTTCGTTGAATTGTAATTACCAATATAAATAATAACTGCTTTAAATAAATAATTTTTTCATGTTAAAAATTATGTTGAGCTATGGGAGTTTATAGCTACTATGAATAAAAGAAGTCATTGTTAACCCCCCCCTTTTCCGCTGAAGAAAGTTTCCACGAATGTCTACAATTAGGCCACCATTAGGCCAATATTAATAATGTGTATAAAATATGTGTTGGTAACTTTAATGTTCTTAAATTTGTTTAAATAAATATGCTTTAAATTTTAAATTGGCCGTGTCATGCTCCCTGCTTCCAGCTCTCGAAGCTAGGTAGTATTAAAGAAGAATGGGCGGTTACATGTTTTCTTGTTGAGAACATTTTAACAAAATAATTTTAAGTCATTAAAATTAATTCTGGGAGTTCATTGAAAAAAGTCAAAGAATTGGCAACTGGGGATTTCTTCTAAACCGTTGCCACTATTCGAAACGGCCCAAATATTTTCATATTCATATGGAAATAAAGTAAATTCCAAGGTACATGGAATTAACCCTGCTGGAATTTATAGGAATCTAACCCTATCATAAATCTAGAGGATTTGAACTTAACTTGGTTTTCCATGTATAGAACCTGGACTTGAGAAATGAGATATTAAGAAATTGAACCTGGATTCAACGTTGAAGAATCTAACCTAACTACAGAGGAATCGAATCAGTATTTAAGGAAGTCATAATTACTGGTGGTAGTTTTGGTGCCATCTCAATCTCGCCAAATTGGCGACTTATAAGCAATAACAAACAGCAGTTTTATTCTAAGCAATAATTACAGCCAACAAGTTGTGGGATAAAAATAATAAATGATTAATTAAAATTCATCAAATAAATTCAATCGTAAATAATCCCAAAGTAGCCATTGCATTATTTATTTAATAGCAAAAGACCTACTTTACATGGGGCAAGACAACGAATTATGTTTTAATTAATGTGTTAATTAAAACATATTAATTTAATTAATGTGTTAATTGTGTGTTAATTTTTTTTCCTTTTTTGTATTATGTAGTTTCAGTTTTCTTATTTCAATGTAAGTTGTCCCTCAGATCTGTCATAAACCCAAGTATATCATGAAAATAAAAATATGTTCCAAAAGCAAAAACTGTTTCTTAAAATTGCATTTTCTTTAAAACGGTCGTCAACTTGCCTCTCTTTCCCCTACATATAAAATAAAACACTATAATCTCGGTAATGCTAACTTGGTACACTGTTAAGGCTACGGCGACATATTCACGCCTGTGCAACGAGTATACATTCCCAATTTGGTCAAAAAATGAGAGAGCCCTCAAAATGATTAGGCTATTTATCGTCTAATTTGGAATGTAGAAAAACGTGGTTGCCAAAATTCCAGGCGCCAAATTTCCCGCTAAGCGAATGAAGTCCTCTGAATGGTCAGTTAATAGAATGACGTCAGCGTTGTAATGGTTTTTTTTCCTAAATTTAATAAATACCAGGTTTTAATTCCACATACATGCCTATGTTTTATGAATTTGAGCATATGTTTAATGTACGAAATTATGTACCTTCTATTAACTCCGTTAACGTAAGAAAAGGCGAACTATCTCGCACTGCCGAAATCATACTGCTCTGCGCCTTGTCAGTGCACCAGGTTAGCTCTGCCACGAGTATAGTAACTAAATTTATTAAAACATCAAAAATGTTATTACTTTTTTCACAAAAATATTAACCACTCTCTTAAAACTTGTTCTTGACTTGCGATGTTTCCGCAGGTGAAAAGAGAGGACCATTCACCGCCCATTTTCATTTAAATAGGCAGTGTGCGTTAAAGGGATAAATTGTGCTATATGTTGATAGATAGAAACCATTTTTGAGAAATTAATAATGTAATCAGAATTAAAAAATTAACCATATCGCCGCGCCTACCCAAATTTTTCGCAGTTAAAATTTTTGAACTGAAATTTTTCAGCAGCAGGGTACAGCCTGCTAAGCCTATTAATAAATCCGCCACTGTCTGTCTGAGCAAAGTAAGTTCCATTAAACAAAAGCACTCAAGAAAAGATGGAGAGCCGCAGTGTATAAACGCTGGGCTTGCTAAGATATTGTAGAAATATAGGCTGATATATTAATATTCAAAAAGAAATTTGTAAGGTTGGCAGGTTTGTCACTAAAAGTACGGCTTGGCATGATTAATACGTTATTGGATGTTTGCTTCTTGGAGCACATGTCAGTTATCGCCAATAAATGTCTTAATGCCGATAATCAAACCCTTTTTATGATATTGCGGGCAGATCTAAGAGTGAGTGGATGTGCATTTCAAGTACAGAAAGCATACTTACGTTTAACGCAGTTTTGCGAAAAGTAAAAAAAAAATGTAGACACAGAAGACCCAGGTATGTAGACAAGCCATGGCCAGTAGGGGCGCGTCTCCAGTTCCCCATATATATATATATATAGGAACGCATTTTGTAGCTCAGAGCCCTTAGGCACTTTTGCTTCGGCGCCCCCTCCCAACAATTCCATCCCTTTCTGTTCACGCCTTCTCCACCCCTTCGTCCCTAAATTAAAAATAAAACTTAACTAAATGAAGCTTAATTAGTGAATGAACCATTTATTCCAGTTGAATACTACTTACTAGACGCTAAAAGCTCAAGTACAGCACCAAAAGTAACAAATGGGAAAGACGTTATGAATTATTTTTATATTTCTTAGGCTAGCGTTAAACATATTAGAATAGTCAAAAAGGGGTTTAGTTCGTGAAATAATATATACTGCGCATTGGAGACTGGACACATTTGAACATTCCGCCTTTTTTGTTTTTTAGATCACATCCAATATTATTTTATTAAGTTTTAATGGACAAAAACTAACAAACACAATCTTTTGTACATGTCAACATTTTTGTACACAAGAATCAACCTTACTTTATGCTGTAAATGCATTTTATGAAACCCTTTTAACATGTTCAAATCTGCCCCATGCATGGGGCAGATTTGAGCAGACATGGGGCACTTTTGAACATTTAATTTTTATAAAACTCGTTAGAAATTGAATATTTAACATAATACCCTTGCAATTATGATTGTATTATGTTTTGGTTGAAGATTCTAAAATGAAAATCGAAACATTTCATTGCTGGAATCCAGGTTGTTCTACATGCACCATGGGGCTGTGGTAATTTAAATCTTACATTTCTTTTTTCTGTTTCTTTAATGTCATCTTTTACTGAAAATAAAAATTTCCACGATTCTTTCATTTTTCTTGGACAACTTACCTTAAATATAAGCATGTGTTCTTCTTCTACCTCTCTAACAATATTAATTTCGGATTTCTTGGTCGCAAAATTGAAAATAGCAAAATTGACAGAGATGACGTTGGTTGTTGCTGCACGTGGTAAATCTTCGAAAGCTAAGTTATCCACTTAATCGTGGGCCGAAAACTCAGTGTTGTTGCCACTGCCAAAAGAAACTGTCTTATTTAGCAGATGTCTTACAACGTTTTGTGGGTTGTCTACCAAGACTTGCTTTTTTTGATCTGCTTGCCTGGATTTTTTCCTCAGTGTGTTTCCTCATAGGTGACTGGGTAAACATGTGGGATTTAACTTACTTTCTTGCTCTTCGAATTGGCCTATCCATTAGTGTACCTTTTGGATAAAGTTGCACAACGTCTGGTGTATGAGCGAATGTTGTGTTAGTTTCAGGAACGTCTTCATTTTCGTATAACTCTCCTGGGTTTTAAGGTTTTGAAGCAGATGAGCTATCTTCTTCATTACAAAAGAGGGCTCGAAATCTTCGGCGCTGAACGCCAGCTCGGAAAATGGTCATATCCCGAGCTTGGCAAATGCAGATATAATATTCTTCGTCATAAATGAAGATAAGATATCGTGTATAGCGATGCGCTTTCCGGGATTGGCTGTCATCCAGTCGTTTTGTGTCACTCGCAGTTTTCCCTTGAAAGGTCCCATCAGGCCCATGTCTAGTGGCTGGATTCGATGTGGGCAATGAGGGAGAAATGTTAACAGAACACTTCCATTTTTCTTTGCAAATAAAATAGAATTAGCGGTGCAATGGTTCGCATGGCTATCTATTAGAAAAACAATTGTATTATCTTTGCTGCGTCTTGCATGTTTCTGAACATGTTCAAGAACTTTTATAAACAAAGGCCCTGTCATCTATGAACTTCGTGGACAGTTAACCAAACCCAGGTTACCAGAATGTGCACCAAACATCAAGCTGTCATGAAACCTTGCTCTTGGAAACACAAAAACGGGAGGAATGGAATTACCAATAGCATTTGCAATCATACAGACTGTTGTCATAATTCCTTTTTATGCTAAGACTGCCTGTCCAACTTGCCGAGCATCAAGCTAAGCAACAACATTTGGAGCTTGCATTACTATCGCAACACCCGTTTCGTCAAGGTTGTAAATTCTGTCCGCAGTGAAGTTCCCAGAAATAAGAGCTCTTTTATAATTTTCAAAAAACTCCATGACATTTGTTTCGTTGAAAGCAGTTGCTCTCGAGAAAATATTATTGTCAGGTTTCCGCAATGAGAGGTTCCGATGCCGCTTCCTAAAACAATTCATCCAGTCATATCCAGCAGTTTTGTTTACATCGCACATTTGGGATATTTTCAATCTAATTTCCTTGTGTAATCACATGCTAACTATTGTATCTGCCTGCATGTCATTCCGTAGTTCATTTTTGAGCATTTAATAATATAGTCAACTAACTTCAACGCCAGCTCGTTGGTATACGCCTGCTGATTAGTGTATTGCGAATCATACTTGCTTTTTAAAAAATCATCGCCGATCTTAAACTTCTTCAGTTGATAATGTAATTCTGTATGCGTCATGCAGTACATAAGGCTACAGCTCGTAAAGAGAGTTCTGCCTCATTACAATTACTGCTGCGGGAAGAGTAGCGTCAGATATTGGAGGCTTGTTTCTTTTCTTTGTGAATGTCTGAAACATTTTTTTCAGTCTAAAAAGAATTAGTACATAATTACTAGTGTAACTATTTAAATTGAAATGAGTTACTGTAATTATTACTTTTGGGATAAACTCACGGCGAACCTTTGAACAGTGTTCAAACGTGCCCCAAAACTGATGGTCAAATATATCCCGAAAGTGATGTTCAAATATGCCCCGAAAGTGGTATTCAAATATGCCCCCCCCCCACCTAATGTCCATCATAATCAAACCTGCGCTTCAAAATGAAAATCTAAAAAATATTTACGTTTCACAATAACACCTAAACACCTATAGTTTAGCGAATAATATTACATATACAAACAAACCTTTTCACTTTCTACGTTTTTGTTATATTCTTACAAATTTTGAAGAAGATAAATACTTTTCGTGGACGAGAATGAACTTTTTCGCCCTGAATGTTTACACAATAATGAACTGGAGGGAATTGTTTACACAATAATGAACTGTATACAAATCATTTGCAGTGTTGCCACTTATAGACGGTGCTGTGGACGCGACAAAATATTTTCCCTATATCGGGTAATTCTCAATTTTCAATATGCTAAGTGTTCAAATGTGCCCCAGTCTCCCCTATATATCACAAAAGTCTTTCTCATCGTTTTCACTTTAAGGTTGTTTAAACATTTCGACATTGCTTAGTTTTAGAAAACTTGCCTAATACTTCTTGAAAGTTGAGTGTAGATGTCGGATCACTTTCGATTGCCAAAATAGCCAGGGCTTTCAATTTGACATCTCCCATGGAGTTTCTCCGGTAGCTTTTGAAACGCTCCGACCTGATACCTCCGTGCTATACCATTACTGCGTCGATTTTGCACACTTCTGTTAAGGCAGATGAGCGTTTCTTGTTTTTATATTTATTAATGCGTAGATTCGAAATGACGTAAACGATCCTTTATTTCGCTCTTGGGTTTTTTAAATTTTGCTCTCTAGGCGTAGGCCTAGTCGGCCTAATGGGAAACGCCGCCCAGTATATATATATAACATTATCCTCATGGAATGAATTTTCACATGGGGCCATACGGCCTGGGTATAAAACACCGTGGGTAAAATTCTTCCTCTGCAAATAAATTCTTCATCCATAAGATTTAAAATACAAACCTTGGTGTATGCTAATATTACAGTATTTGTAATTGTAATAAACTAAACGAAGAGCCAACACAAGAATGTCTAATTTATTTGGGTTTATTGTGACATAATGTCTAAATTCTCTGCCACTCCTGGCAATTATTTTATACCCGTGAGTTCCTTGGTGGCCCATATACCCTTTGTTTTTCCCCGGCTCCCTTTCATCCTGGCTACAGACCTGACAAGGGAATCTATCAACCTGCCGCTCGGGTTAAGAATCGGAACTGTGGGGATTTTATAAAGCTTTAAACCCTTGCTCTAACTATGTAATTGTTTTTCTGTAAGACTTAAATTTTGAGAAACTACGGGGGTTCAAGATTCAAGATTTGGCGACACGTTGGCGATTAAGTTGGCAAGTATTCTACGGTTTGCGAATTCCTTTTCCGTGATTGAAAGAACAAAAAATATTTGTCGTTGTTGTATTTGACATCTTAATTTTTTTAATTGATGAATGAATATGATAAGGTAATAGTCAGAAGGGTCGCTAAGGGGATGGGGGTGTTCCCCTCCAACAGGTCAAAATTTATATTGAAATCACTTGTCCACTTTGCAAAATGGATTACCGAGTTGGGAATTCCTCCCACATTCCAATAGGCTACTGCGCCTCTGGTGATAATGCGTAATAATTATACTATCAATTATTATACGTATTATTACCTTATCAGCTTTATAATCAGCCTTGTCTAATAATGAAAAATTTATGACGTAAAAAATTAGGTGTCATAAAAATGATATTGAATATAAAAATGATCAAAGCACAGAACCCTACGACATTGCGTACATTTTAAAAATGAATACCCACCGCAATCTGAAAAATCACAATTGTCATTTTGTAACTTAAAGGACATTTCTTGCACATACGAGAAATTTCTGGGATTTAAGTCACTGATGTTACTTTTAAACGAAGCATATTGTATTATAGGCTGATAATTAGGTGACTGCAACTGATTATATACCAAACTATGAATTTTTATTATTTGGTTCCCATTTTTTATCATCAATATCCAATTCATCTGTCGCGATACGATTTGTGATTTTCTTAACAAATAATTTCAATTGACGAAAAAAATAAACGTCTAACGGTTAGATTAAAACAGTTGTTTTTGGTGGAATTCTCAACCTCGTACAATTTTATGGAAGATCTTTATAAGTATCAGGAACAGTACAACATGTCCAAGAGTCGAGAAGAACACAGGAGGGTAGTACCAAAACAGGGTTTAAACAATTTATAACCCATTCTCTCATTTTTATTTTACACATTTTTTCCAACTTTGAACAGGGAACATATAAATTTGTAGAGCGGAATAACCTTTTCTCAACATCTGGTCCAAATTTTCTATTGGTTTCTCTGAAGTAAAGGAACAGTTTCCTTTTTAATTTACCGCTCATTGATATGATGGGCATGATCATATATGAATGTGTGTAGTAGTGTATTTTGAACATACCAGTACAGAAGTTTGTTTACACCTTTTTTCAGGAAATGTTCTTTCATCAGAAATATAATAATTTAATCCCCTTTGAGCCGCATTAAAAATTTTTTCTGAATTAATACATTAGAATGAGCCTCTAGCTTCTAACACGTACTGTATTTACACACTTTTATACTAATCACGTCAGCGTAATATACGCTATCTTTTTAGTTTGTGAAAAACAGCGATGTGTTAGACCCAATCCTTTATAATGAAAGCTAACGTGCCAACTAGTATGCCGCCAATAAAGAAGAAACGGACCAATGGCATAAACCCGAACTCGGTGCATAAAAAGTTTGATCGCCAAAGGTATAATGTTCCTCCATAATTTGTCGCCAAATCGTGAACTTTGAACTACAAAATTTCTCGAAATTTAAGCTTTACAGAAAAACAATTATATGGTTAGAACAAACCCTATAAAATTCCCATATTCCCGATTCTTAACTCCAGCGGCAGGTTGATATGTTCCCTTGTGAGAAGAACAATACGTATAAAGATGCCATTGTTAAATAATTGAAAAATAAAACTTGAATTTTGTAGAACGAAAACTAGGAAATTTAATAATTTTATTCATTTTGCAAATTGCCCGAGTTTGCTTGTTGTACTTGAAAAGTATTAATTATATGACGGGTTGTGGAAATCTTTGGAAAATAGAAAGTACATAATTAAATCAGAAATGTAAAGGAAGGATTGATGCTTTTTGTCATTTTTTTCTTGTGCAAACATCATACATCTGGAAATGGAAATAAAATCACTGCCTAATTTTTATTTCACAGTGAAACATGCTATGTTCAGGTATCTATACACATTGAAGATGTTCCAAATGGGGCTTAGAACGTACAGTGAAAATTTAAATTTGATGCAAAAGTACTTGTGTTGTACCTACAGCGTATGTTGTTGTAATTTTCTGAAGAAAAGATTTTTTGAACTTATAGTTAAACCCAATTATGACGATTCTGAAGGGAGCTTCAAAAATATTTTCAAACAGTTATTTCTTCCCAATAAAGAAATATTTTTTATTGATTTTATAGACCTAATCACTGTCTTACTGTTTCAAATTATCGCTTATAGATTTAAACAGATCGCTGTGCATTTACTGGCACTTATTCGGTTGAAGTGCCGGTTATGGTTAGGATGGTGTTACCAATTTCTCCTAGCCAATTTGGTTGGATTTATGGCCAGATGAGTTATTATGTATATTTACATTAATAATCATATCGATTATGGTAAAACGATGTACGGTATTATTCATGTCGATTGTGGTAAAACGATTTACGTTATTATTCATATCATACGTAATATTTGAAACCAGTTACAATTTACTTATGATTACAATTAATTGAACTGCATGCAATTTAGCCAATAATTCCTAATGGGTTGCTTACCTACAACAAAGTTAACACGAACTAAAATGCGGAATACGGAACCAGAACTATATCGTAGCTAAACAATCTACGGGCGCTCAAGCCTAGGATCACGTGATTTACGCTTTACAATCGATTTATAATCGGCGTTTTCCATCAAATACATCCGTATCTGAAAGCAGCTGAATCTGGCCATAAAATAACAAACATAGCGGAACTGGCAACGTAATCGTTTGTTGCCATCGGTACCATCTCAATTGAATAAGTGTCCATTTACCTGATTCTATAGAAACGACAATTTAAGCAGACGCAAACAAACAAAAATTTATAAACAATACTTCAAAACCTTTTTATATAAAAGATTTTTTTTTTTTACGTACTCACTCTAAGGTTGTATGTTTTGCCGATGATACAAGCATTTTCTTTAAAAACACTGTTCTGGATAATCTTTTCTCAACTACTTCCCATGACATCGAGTCTTTCATTAAATAAATTGCAATAACTATCTTACGCTTATTATTAGCAAAACTAAATGCCTTTTATTTTCTAACTCACCAATCAATACAAATCCCGAATATGGCGAAATTACAATTGATAACACCACTATATTACTATCCAAAGAAACAAAATTCTTGGGAACAACTCTTCAATCTAATTT
The DNA here is from genome assembly GCA_006491805.2 of Dysdera silvatica. Lineage (NCBI taxonomy): Eukaryota > Metazoa > Arthropoda > Arachnida > Araneae > Dysderidae > Dysdera > Dysdera silvatica. Next base: position 4,166 of record QLNU02003184.1, on the reverse strand, counting down.
GAAGTGGGACATCCACATTGACCATGTCTGCTCCGTTGTTGGTAGAAACACTGGCATGCTTCATAACCTTGTTTTTACCATACCACTCAGTATGCTTATTCAAGTCTATTTTTCCTTTCTCTTTTCTCATTTTTATTACCTGTAGTCCGGGGTTAAGAGGTTCGGATTCCTCGGAAAACAGTAGGTCCCGGCGCAGCATGACCACTGTAGTCTTTGAGCCGTAAAACCAAAAAACAAACAAACAAACATTTTTATTATTGCCATACTATCTGGGGTTTCACAACTAAACACAATTTACATAGAATTGAGTCTCTACAAAACAGATTTCTTGATATAATTAAACAAAAATTTTCTACTAATATTACTAATATTAATATAATAAATAATATAATAATAATAATATAAATAATAATAATAAATATACTGCTAATACGTGATCTACTAAAATATAAAATATTATTATTTATGTTCCAACATATTAGCCGTGATATCACCTCCTTCCTATCCGATTAACATACAATGACCTCAACACCGTTATCCAACATCTTGCCAATCTAATCCTCGTCCCTTATTTTCAAGGATTAACATTGGCCTTCGAAGACTCAACTGTGCCGGTCCAAATGTCTGGAATACTCTAGCCACCAATATTCAATCATTACCCTCCTATCCACAATTCAAGCGTTCCTTAAAAAAATATCTACTTGATCAACTTGAGTCTTCATAGTTTTACTGCATATTGTGTGACTGTCTAACATGTTATTTACTTGTATTAACACTTCAATTTGAATTACCCTAGTCTCCCACAAATTATAATATTGCTTATGCAGCCTTCTCTATTAGCGCCTTCTCACTCAGTAACACTTATTAACTAAATATTTTACATCTACACCTCTCTCTCTCTCTCTCTTTTTATATCAAAACCCGGGTGGCTCGAGCTGGTCAGATTCACATTTTTACTCAGGTAAGCCATGCATGATCTCATCACTACGATGAAATCACACTTTTATCTACTAACTCAATCATTAATAATAATCTGTTATTATACTATATGTATTCCATTAATCTATAATTTCAATTCTCATTTTGGTATTTCTATGGTTACTTTCTCGTCACATGTCTCAATTATCTTTATTGTGATTTCGCTATTATATTTTAGAAATAGTGCATGGTGTGCCCGAATTTGTATAAATAAATAAATAAACCTTACCACAAAATAATTCTTACAATGATGCTTAATGTTTTCCTGAGAAAATGGACTTGGGAACACCTGCAATTCCCTTCGATTTTTTGCTGCGAGATGCGTGTCCCGCCCACTTGCGTGACGCAATATGTTGATAATTATCGACTTCACGTCGGCAAATGATGTCTTACATAACGAAGTAAAGAGAAAATAAAAAAGTGTGTTTATTGCTTGCAGGTATTCTCTGTTCATTACGAATCATCGGTGAAAGTAAACTAGTCGCTTTAGATGAGCAGCAAAATGCACTTCAGAGTAGCGACTATCAATTTTACGAATTTTTTCTTGGTCAGATGGGCAGCAGAGAATAACAGATACGAAGGTATAGAAGGTATCGATCTTGAGATGTTGAAAATTCTATCCAACACCTTGAATTTCACCTACGAAATAACCATCCCAAAGGACAAAGTGTACGGTAGTTTAGCAAAAGATGGTAAATGGACTGGCGTTGTTGGTATGCTTGACAGAGGTGAAGCTGACATGACAATCAACAGTATGGTACTAACGTATGCAAGATCGCAGGCACTCGACTATGCATTTCCGTATTACATGAATCATGATGCATTTATGGCTAAAAAGGCTGAATCAGATTCACATACTTGCTTTTTGATCCATCCTTTTGAACCTCTTGTTTGGCAACTTTTCGTAGCATGTTTAATTCTTTGCTCTGTCGTTTCTTCAGTCTTCGAGTGTCCCAGAACATATTGGAAAAAAGGCTATGCCAGAGTATGGAGCACTGTGTTTTCGATGATGGGAATTTTCATCGGCAGCCGTGGGTTTGGCAAATATGTTCGTGGAACTATTGCAAAAATATTTTTTATTTTTAGTGCTCTCCCTTTTCGAGTCTTGACGATTAGTTTTACTGGCCTCTTGTTGTCGTTTCTCATGAAACCTATTATGGAACATCAAATTTCAACTTTCGAAGAACTAGCTGAAGCTAGTCAATCTAACACAGTAAAAGTAACTGTTTTCGAAGGCTCATACATGGAGCAACAGTTTCTGCAAGCTGAAAAGGGAATGCTACTTACGTTGGGTGAACATCTTCGTTTGCACCCGGAAAATATAGTGATATCGAAAGCCGATGCAATGAGGAAAGCTATGAATGATTACGCCATCATAGACATTAAAATATTCTTGAAGGCGCTTGTTGTTGAAGCTGGATTAGATAATGAAATTTTTATATCGGACGACAGTCTTGAAACAACTCCCATAGTGATATTGTTTCGGAAAAATACTTGCTGCGTTAAATCTTTTGAAAACGTGATTCTTCGCATTTATCAATCGGGCATTTATCAAAAATTGGTAAGAGCTCAACTCTTCAGAATCAGTTTAAAAGGAAAGCTTAATAGTGAAGCAATAAGTCATGTGAAACCCATCACCATAGTAGATTTGAGTATTGTTTTCGAATTATTGGTGGTTGGATGGGCCATTGCAACTCTGGTGTTCTTTTGTGAAATATGTTACTCGTATTGCAGAAAGAGGAGATGCACATGCACGCTATACAATTGCACTTTGATAGATTAATAGGTGTTGCAGCCTCCTACCTTACAAGCATTGGATTATTTCGTAAAATGTGTTGTTACTAGTATTCCAGAAAAAGGAAGTACAAGTGTGCACATTTCACTTACTATTTGGTAGGAAAATTAATGTTGCATCCTACGCAGTTACAGTAGCAGTGCGGAGGACATTGAATAAAAATATAAATGACTTATAATGGAATACTGGAACTCAATTACTCTATTTTACTTGAATTCCTTGAACTCAGTAATATTTGCAATGTATTTGTGTACCTCAGTTAATTTTTAAGTTGTCCGGAAAAAAGGATGCAATTTTATTGGACATACTTTTTACTAGTACAAGCGCAAATTCAAATTAAGTAAGGTGATTCTGAATATATTGTTTATTTTACAGTGTGTGTGATCTAAAAAACAAGGCCCTCTGCAAAAATTTTCACTTCAAAAAATATTATCTCATATCTGGTTACTGAAATAAGAAAGATTTCATGATTCTACGATGAATAGTCGTTAAGATATTGTATATTTAAAATTCTGGATTTGGGCGCCCAATAAATAGAGACTACCCATAAATTAAAAAAAAATAGATGGCGTTTTGATTAAATTCTGACTTAATGTCCCATTCAAAACAAGTTCTCTCACGCATTTAATTTTTTTTCCAAAAATAATCTCCTAAGTTGCTATTATTTAAAAATAACTGCAGAAATTTTTATAAATGATGGAATTTATTTAACACAAGCTAAATTTTATTTCTTCTAGATGAAATTAATTTAAAAAAAAATACTAAAATACATACAGCACTGCAGCCTTCCGGTAAGTTTCATGACGTAATAAAAGAGTAAGTTTTTAAGTGTTAAAGAGTCAAAAATTAATTAAAACATTTGTTAAATATCAAGTGATGCAACTAACGCTCACTTGAAGTGAAACATAGGGAAACAGCGCTAACTCGAATTCTATAAACCGAAATGATTCTCATTGGCTTTGATCCTCGATAACTCCAAAATAAGATAATTCGAAACAAAGGACCTTTCTTTTGATTTTGAATGATTGAGGTTTTACTGCATGAATTTTAATTTTCCTCTCCGAATTCTTATTCAGAACATATAATTTTAATTATTTTCTTACACTCTTTGGGTTGCTTTGCCAAACAATTTAATAAGAACTCAGATTTACTTTGGCGCAGTATAGCCCAGATGCTCTTGCGCCATAAAAATCCAAACAAACAAAACTCAGATTTCCTTTCATTATTTGATTAAAAGAAACCTTTGTGGTCGTTATAAGGTGTATACAGTTAATATAATATATATACAATAAGTGCGTTATAAATGTTACATATTTTCTCACAAAGAGGTTGTGAGGGAAAGCTTGATAGTCACGCAGTAATTTTTGTAAAACCTATCACCGTTATATGTCTA
>QLNU02003182.1:0-11148 GCA_006491805.2 Dysdera silvatica | reverse complement strand
CAGGAAATGCGCTTTTGAAAACAAAATCACTGTTGAAGGTTTGTACACTATGATCCTGACCGGTTTTAGGCGAAGAAACTCAAAACATACAACACGTGGAACAAACACGAAACCGTATTTGAAATATAATCTATATTGTAAGTTTAGTTCGTACAGAATTTCACCCTATTTTCCGGTTTCATGCAAGGTCTCAAAAATATGCAAACTAACGTTAAGAGCCTTGACAGAAAAAATTCTAAGAAAAAAAATTAAATACAACACCAGAGTAAAATACCCTAATTTGGAATAAAATATATTCTGAGCTTTTCCACTGGGTTGTATATCGCCTAATTACATATTTTATTAATTAAAAGCTTGTAATTGGCAATCAAAAGTTTCATAGGAAATTAGCCATTAGGCATTATTTTTAAAACAACGTAAAGTAGAAACCGTGTATAACGAAGAACTTGGGACCAGCAAAATTGCTCGTTATATCCGGCGCTCGCTAAATTCGTTTTTTTATTTAAAATTTCAAACGTAAGAAATAAATAATTAAATCTCAAGCAAATTCAAAACCGAATATTATTGTGTTCATATTAAATGCACATATGTTATCTATGCCCTGGATATGTTACATATGCACTGGGGGGAAGCATCATGGGGAGGAGACCTCGAGGCAGAGAAAGAAGAGGATGGATGCCTTAAAGTCTTGGACTAGGCTAAGCACGGAAGACGATATCCATGCCAGTAAAGACAAAAACAAATGTGGTTCATATTGGCCGCCAACCTCCGAATCGGAGAAGGCACTTGATGATGATGGTGATGATAATAATAATAGTGGTGGCGGTGGTGATGATGATGACGACCACGACGACGACGACAAATAACATATTATTATTAACGGAATGTAGGTATTCATAGCTTTCCTCACAGTCCTCCAACGGAAGTTTTGACGCAGTATAGCCCAGATGCTCTTGCGCCATAAAAAAGCCAAACAAACAAACAAATCCAACGGAAGTTAGTTAACGACATTTCGTGTTTAGGCAAGACTAATTGTTTATACATCGTAAAAGTTGTTCAGTGTATGGGGAACCTTTCCATTTGTTCTTGGCGTCAAAATAATCCTCATCAAATTTTTGTGGCGTAAGTAGATCACTGTTTCCTTTTAGACATCAAGCTGAGTGGCCATTGCTCCTCGTTTAATCCGGGGAGTACAAGAGCCTTCAGCTCCCTTCACAATCCCCGCCCCTTGCCCAATCAACTACTATTACTAATACAAGAGCCTTACTCGCTCGAAACAATTAAATTGTATTTTGCTTTAACTTTACTTAGTTTAGCACTTTCGTTTGTTTGTTTGGATTTTTTATGGCGCAAGAGCATCTGAGCTATATACTGCGCCAAAGTTTATCACTTTAACTTTACTTAGTTTAGCACTTTAACTTTTTGAATCCTACTGTAAATCGTGAAATTTTCCGTCACAGTTACTTTATCAGCCAATTATCAAAAATAATCAGTCAATAATTAAAATTAAACCAAATTCAAGATACGCTAATTCCAGTTTATCCTTGAGTCTATTTAGGCCTATAATTCAAGAATACTTTTTAGTGGAAATAAAGGTGGAATTATATTGGAAAACCGACAAATCTAGAATTTCATAGTAAACTTTTCCAATTACTACCGTTCATTTATATAATAAATATAACATTTAATGAATGAATGAATGTTCTTAGACTTCTGATATTATTTCTGATAAAATATATAACAGGTACACAGTGAAATCTCTAAACAGCCATCCCTATTCCACAGCCATAAAATGCCCAGTACCGAATCGAAACGGCCTAGAATTCGACGGCCACCCTTCACCCCGGTCAACAGACAGAGCATCACATGGCCGGTTTCATTAGCAGAAAGTGACGGGAATTAATGAATTGTTGCACTTTTATCTCTAGAAAAACAAGATTGTATCTCCCCTTTTCTCTCTCTATTGCATGTTGATAAGGGGTTTATCCTTATCAACAAAGAAAGCTTTGCTATCTCATACAAAATTCTTCCTTCAATTAACAATGAGGTGGGGTGCTTTTAACTCGTTAAGCCTCAGACAAGATCAGTGGTGGATTAAGGAATTTTGTGGCCCTTTTCGAGTTCTAGATCTTGAGGTCCCCTCCCTCCCCGGCTTGCATTGTGAAATTGATAGCACCACATAGTAGCCCGAAAATATGTTAACGCAATTAGTTGAAACACCCACGTGCAGGGTTGGTGGGGTCGGGAATTCGTACCTTGTTGCCGATTTGGTGAGAGTAATCACGTAGCTTAAACTAGTAAGCAGTACTGGCTTAACGTAACAGACTATGGCACTAAGACTACCAAATTCTACGAACTTACAACTCCCACCGCCGCTGCGAACTATGCACATCTGACTGTAAGAAATTATGACGTGGGGAACTGTGACCCACAGTTAGACGAGTACTTTTATTTTCGTTGTCAGCAAGTCGTTGAACATGGTAAAGGATGAATATTTACAATGAGGACGTAAATGCTGTTGCGACAAATGTAGAAACTAATAGAACATGTCTGAAACTATCGGATTCATGCATAAACTTAATACAGAAAAATACAGAAAACAAACGAGACAGATAGAGACCACAACCAAACACATTACTCTGTGCGTACGTAGAATTTGTGTTCACGCACAGACGTGTATATGTGAACCTGCGTGTGTGTGTGTGTGTGTTAGTGTGACAAAAATGTTGTTTGAATTTTGATGGGATATTGACAATTCACTTCGGTTGTCCCTGTACACACTTTAAAAATGTATCAGAAGCAATATCTGATATGACTATGAAATTATATTTAGTTTAGGAAATCAAATACATTGCTTGTATTAAATGCGAATAAGGAAAATATCGTAAAAGTATCCCATATTTCAAGACGAACATCGCCTAGTACGAGCCATCATCAGAGTGTTAAATACAGTTGCACCCGGTTCTAGCGAACATAAAAGGGCCGGGGAATTTTCTTCGTAATAGCTGTCATTCGATATAACCATATATATATATATATATTACCCAGATAGCAAAGACTGTCTTTGGGACGACCTGAGGACATTCTCAGGACGTCCCTATGACGACTTTTGCTCTCTGGGTAACTATTAAATCAAACTACCCTAAAGTATTTGTTCATTATGGCCATCAATTCGTCATCTGCATGTTCATTATAACAGAGTTTCACTGTATTTATTTGGAAGTTGGCCTACACTTATTTGCAAAATGTTGCCGTTTCTAGAAACTTTAGGCGGTTGCATGTCGTTCGCTCATTCCATTGCTGACACCATTTGTCCTATTCCAGAAGATCCTTCGTGCAATCTTGGTTTTATTACCAATGGTTTTACCAATTTGTGTGAGATTTTGAACATGGTCAAACTCGACACTCACAAAATTTTGTTTATAGTCGTGTATATTGTAAATGGAATTATATTCTGCAACGGTTTACGGTTTGGTAAATGTTATTATATAATTATTACTTGGTATTCTATGTACATGCCACGGTTAAATTTTTGCATGTATAACTAGACGTATTCTCAATGCTTTTTTACATGCATGCTCTCATCAGCTGTATTGTACACAGAGTTCTGTATTTTTATTTATAAATATGTTGTAATAATATATTGTAAATATATTGAGTTAATATTTATCAGATCTCTCATTCTGAACACCTGGATACAAGAAAATGTTTTCGAATATAAAAACTTCGGATTTTCTTTCACAGTTATGTATTGGGTTACTTCTTATTCCATAAAGCTTTTTAGCCGAAATTGACATATTTATATCCCTATAATATAATATACTTTAATATCAAATAGACAGAGGTTTTCAGCATTGCTACGATAGCAGTTGCGGTTATTGCAATCACACTCTTCAGATCAGGCAATCTTGGAAAATGAAAACAAATATGACTAAGAAATATGACAAAAAAAAATATTGTATAAATATGACTAAAATTTAAAATGTCTGTTGAATAAGTTACAGTGCTGCAGACTGTGGCGTAGCAGTTTAAAAATTATGGGGGACTTAAGAAGCTTTAAAGAAGATTATGTAATGCTGCATAAGGAAAAATAATGCCCTTTGATATCCATTAGGGGCTTGAGCCTACTGAGCCCCCCCCCGTTTCTGCGCCACTGGCTGCAGATTATGTGAAAATGTATTCATGTTTTCTAAATTCTGCGGAATTATTTTTAATAACATTTAATATACGTATATTAACGGCGGGGTTAAAAAAAAATATTTTTTTTCAGTTGTTTGTCGAAATGCTCTTAACGAAGGGACGTTGCAAATCCTTTTTAATAGATTTCATATCTTCAATATCTCACCATTTTTCACTCAACATTTTGTATCACTCAATACTTTTCGCTATCTAAAATGTAATACTACGAAACACCAATAAAGGATTCTTTTTAATAATTAAATAAATTTATTTTCTAAAAAAAAAAAGATTTTTCATACAATCACAAAAATGCATATTCTTCATATCTTTCCATGTTTAGATATCCTTGAAGGAGTGTTAAATATTCTTTATGTGAGGTTTGTTCCAAACTCTTCCACACAAATCCATAAATTATTCACTAAAGAAGAAAGAGGAGACATTCAGAAATGACAGAAAAATACATACAAAATTATTTATATACGTATGATATACGCAATGTTTATACAGTAAACCTCCTTAACGGACACCCCCGAATAGTGGACACCTCCCTCTGACATACTCCAATTTCCAGTCCCAATGGTTGTTATCCTTCACGAATAACGGATTGATACTCAAGTCACTCAGAAATTTTACTCTATATATTAAAACACTTTCACACATAAATGAAATATTTAAAACTCTCAAAATCTCAGCGAAGAATCGTGACACATATAACACATCGGACCCAAGTTAAATTTAAATATTATTGAGTGTATTAAAATCACACTATTGTCCCGAACTACCAAATTTTAAAAAAATTATTAAAAGTTGTAAAACATTTACATATTATATTTTCAATGGCCCTTTCAAACAACAATCCTGCTTACTTTATTAGTCATGTTGAATTTTAACTTATACACTGTTGTAGTATTTTGCAATAATTTAGGCATATATCTTTTATATGCATTTTCTCATACGCAGAATATAGAAAGATTTGAATTGAGCATCTTCAGGGGTGTCTTAATTCCAACACTATAGGGCACTCAATTAACTTTAAAAAGGTCACGTGATTCAACTTTAAAGAGAAAAATATGATTTGATATCCCTCGGGAAGAGTTCGAGACCAGTGCCGAATATACGTATAGGTCAATTTGGCCCGCGTCTCGGGCTCCCGCAGAAACCTTGAGGGGACTTGACGCTATTTAAATTTAAGCCTCATTTTAATCTTGTTTATTTGCAAATTTCGAAAATTATTTGCTATTTTTATTCCTGGATACTGAAGCTAATGAACCTTAAAGAAGAATTCGCGATTTATTAAATAAATATCGCAAGGGCCACATTCTTTAGGCTCATATTCTATCCTTTCAGCCTAGTGCCCATGAAAACTTTAACCCAGCACCGCTTGAGGCCTTTGAGCCTCTTTTGCCACATCACGTGATTTTTACTGTATCATCGAGACCTGTTTTTGACGGATCAGCAAAAATTAGTTGCTCTTCCTTTTCCATCAGACTTATTTTAGTTTTATAATTCTTTTTTAAGAACGGACGATGGGACAAGTAATAACAGTTACCTACATCAGTTTCCGATTCGAGAACAGCCTTTATAGTCATCTCTTTTTCCCATTCCTCAAACATGTCAAAATATTCTTGTATCTTGTCATTTTCTTTCAATTTTTTAATAGTGTTCCCTAATCTTCTTTCAGATAAAAACCTAAAGTTATCATATGGTCTTCTGCCTTCTAACCATGGTAACTTTACCACAACTATCATATCCTCGATTCAACTTACATGCTTAATTAATCTAAACTCTCGCAATCATATTACATAAATTAGATTATTTATTTTGATTAAATATTATTGATTAATTAAAGGTTTTTTAACGATTGCAAACAAATATCGGAAAAACCAGCTAGAAAAATAGACTTGCCTTTGAAAATTTTTAATAGCCTTTTCCATAACCACCGTAGCCGCCAAGAGCGCCCCCGTAACCGCCTGCGTAACCGCCTGCGTAACCACCTCCATAACCTCCTCTATTTCCGTGCCCACCTCCATAGCCACCACCATAGTCGCCGCCATAGCCACCTCCATAGCCGCCACCCCAACCTCTATTTCCATATCCGATGGCAGTGACAGCCACCAAGAACAAGCAAAAGATGAAGATCTAAAAAAGAAAGAAATATATTTTTCAGAAAAATTAAAATCCAATTTTGGAAAAAATTTTAATTTAAAAATCTAATTCTTATTTTCTAATTTGCTTTTGAAAGACAAATTTTAATCAATACTTATCACCGCAGTTTAATTTTTTTTTTTTTTAAATTTTTAGAAGCATTTTAATCATTTCTAAACGGGTGGTTCGAAAAAAGGAAAGTTTACAGATCAACGTGGATTTTGAATTACGAGATATTTATTTAAACGTTGTACCCCTTAAAATAGAACATAATATTTTCTTCCCCCCTTTTTTTCTGTTTTTTGCCTTCAAATCCCAAAAATGGAGAAAACTTCTTTAAGTTTTCCAAAACCGATTAATTCTAAATCTCGTTCTGATATAGTCCCGAGTACGATCATTAGCCTACGCGGAAAGTTCATAACTTGACGCAGAATTACAACTACATATATCTATATGTACGATATTGCATCATAACGGGAGATTATAAACCCCGTTAACCCCCCCCCCCTGCCATACGTCAGCGGTACTACTGAATTACAGCGTAGCTAAATAGAATATCCCGACCATTATACCGTATCTCTTCTATCACTCTTTTGTTAACATCCTATTTAAATTTACAAAATTTAGTTAGAATTTACTAGAATTATTTACAATTTACCAAGCACTCGTTTGAATTTTTAAGTCGACTTGTATGTGTGTGAAATTCACTAGAAGTATTTTGAAATTTACTAAAATTCATTTTTTTTTATATAAGTTGGCTTGAAAGATAGTATTACAATCGTTTGTGTGTGTATGCCACTGGTATACTCGTACACATAAATTGTTTAAAAATTTAATTATAAACTATTAATAATATGTTGAAAAGCAAAAGATGCTAAAAGAAATTCCGATTATATAACCTATATTAAATTATTATTATTATGTTATGAAATCATACAATGTATGTTCATAATATATTGTATATATATACATACATTATATATTATTATGTTATGAAATCATACAATGTTGCCATGACCTTTACTTTTTGCTTATTTTTATTATAAATATGGGTTATTAATAGTAAAGATATGGATATATATTTGCTAAAAGGCTCTATGTATTGTATATATAGCATTAATATTAATATATTCTAATAGTCAGCTCACGGAAATGCTGTTTAAATTTGTTAATAAACTGTACAATGTTTTATGTTTTATATATTTAAGAAAATAACAAGACTCAACAGAATTGTAAAACCCTTTTGGAAGAGAATCCCGTAACAAGCTTTGGCTTTATATTCTCTTCCAATTCTAACCAAAGTCTTAAACATAAAATCTAAAAGATTTCTTCTATGTTTTCTCAAATCGCTTATTATATGTACCTCTCGAAAATATATACAAAATTGGATTGAATAAAACAATATTATTATTATTATGTTAATGCAATTTAAAATGAATTTTTTTACAGTAAGAATTTAATACATACCCTATCCAAATATCCTATATAACTATTTATATGTGATTTTAAAAAACTTTCCACACATGCGAAAAAAAATTTATATGTATCAAATATCATTTCCACATTTCTAATATTAAAAGCACTTATCATATATCAGTCAGAAAAAGAAATTAACGTTGAAAGAAATATCATATATCAAGAGAGTTTTATGATAAATCACCGCCAAATATGGTATAAAATCAGTTATACATTACCTTAGCAAACATTTTGAATCGTTGGTATATGGCAAGAGAACCAGAGACCACTGAATACTGAATCAATCCAAGCCGCTTTTATACCACGATATCAATTTTTAGGGTCTTTTTTTTATTTCCAGAATTCTAATGTGGCCACGTACAACCGTTTCTACTAATTTATAATAATATAAACGTGTCGATTGAGTTTTTTCTGCAATATTTTTGTGTTTCTAACACCCTTCCTGTCGAGGTCGCCAAACATTGGAACCAGTTCCATTTTGCAATGGTCCCATTTCTGCAGCTCAAGACACTTTGAAGCCAATATTGAGGCGGTGTGGCCTTCAGTTGCTTGCCCATTGGGTTATTGTTCTGAGCGATCCATGTTATTTACTCCCATAGCATGATATCGCCACCTGTAACGACACACCTCTGATGGCCCAGGAAATGCGCTTTTGAAAACAAAATCACTGTTGAAGGTTTGTACACTATGATCCTGACCGGTTTTAGGCAAAGAAACTCAAAACATACAACGCGTGGAACAAACAAGAAACCGTATTTGAAATATAATCTATATTGTAAGTTGAATTCGTACAGAATTTCACCCTATTTTCCGGTTTCATGCAAGGTCTCAAAAATATGCAAACTAACGTTAAGAGCCTTGACAGAAAAATTTCTAAGAAAAAAAAATTAAATACAACACCAGAGCGAAATACCCTAATTTGGAATAAAATATATTCTGAGCTTTCCCACTGGGTTGTATATCGCCTAATTACTACATATTTTATTAATTAAAAGCTTGTAATTGGCAATCAAAAGTTAGCATAGGAAATTAGCCATTAGGCATTATTTTTAAAACAACGTAAAGTAGAAACCGTATATAACGAAGAACTTGGGACCAGCAAAATTGCTCGTTATATCCGGCGCTCGCTAAATTCGTTTCTTTATTAAAATTTCAAACGTAAGAAATAAATAATTAAATCTCAAGCAAATTCAAAACCGAATATTATTGTGTTCATATTAAATGCACATATGTTATCTATGCGCTGGATATGTTACATATGCACTGGAGGGAAGCATCATGGGGAAGAGACCTCGAGGCAGAAAAAGAAGAGGATGGATGCCTTAAAGTCTTGGACTAGGCAAAGCACGGAAGGCAATATCCATGCCAGTACAGTCAGAAAACTGTGGTTCATATTGGCCGCTACCTCCGAATCGGAGAAGGCACCGGATGATGGTGGTGGTGGTGGTGGTGATGATTGTTGTTGTTGTGGTGATGATGATGACGACCACGACGACGACGACGAATAACGTATTATTGTTAACGGAATGTAGGTATTCATATCTTTCCTCACAGTCCTCAAACGGAAGTTTTGGCGCAGTATAGCCCAGATGCTCTTGCGCCATAAAAAAGCCAAACAAACAAACAAATCCAACGGAAGTTAGTTAACGACATTTCGTGTTTAGGCAAGACCAATTGTTTATATATCGTAAAAGTTGTTCAGTGTATGGGGAACCTTTCTATTTGTTCTTGGCGTCAAAATAATCCTCATCAAATTTTTGTGGCGTAAGTAGATCAATGTTTCCTTTTAGACATCAAGCTGAGTGGCCATTCCTCCTCGTTTATTCCAGGGAGTACAAGAGCCTTCAGCGGCCACCCTTCCCAATCCCCGCCCCTTGCCCAATCAACTACTATTACTAATACAAGAGCCTTACTCGCTCGAAACAATTAAATTGTATTTTGCTTTAACTTTACTTAGTTTAGCACTTTCGTTTGTTTGTTCGGATTTTTTATGGCGCAAGAGCATCTGAGCTATATACTGGGCCAAAGTTTAGCACTTTAACTTTACTTAGTTTAGCACTTTAACTTTTTGAGTCCTACTGTAAATCGTGAAATTTTCCGTCACAGTTACTTCATCAGCCAATTATCAAAAATAATCAGTCAATAATTAAAATTAAACCAAATTCAAGATACGGTAATTCCAGTTTATCCTTGAGTCTATTTAGGCCTATAATTCAAGAATACTTTTTAGTGGAAATAAAGGTGGAATTATATTGGAAAACCGACAAATCTAGAATTTCATAGTAAACTTTTCCAATTACTACCGTTCATTTATATAATAAATATAACATTTAATGAATGAATGAATGTTCTTAGACTTCTGATATTATTTCTGATAAAATATATAACAGGTACACAGTGAAATCTCTAAACAGCCATCCCTATTCCACAGCCATAAAATGCCCAGTACCGAATCGAAACGGCCTAGAATTCGACGGCCACCCTTCACCCCGGTCAACAGACAGAGCATCACATGGCCGGTTTCATTAGCAGAAAGTGACGGGAATTAATGAATTGTTGCACTTTTATCTCTAGAAAAACAAGATTGTATCTCCCCTTTTCTCTCTCTATTGCATGTTGATAAGGGGTTTATCCTTATCAACAAAGAAAGCTTTGCTATCTCATACAAAATTCTTCCTTCAATTAACAATGAGGTGGGGTGCTTTTAACTCGTTAAGCCTCAGACAAGATCAGTGGTGGATTAAGGAATTTTGTGGCCCTTTTCGAGTTCTAGATCTTGAGGTCCCCTCCCTCCCCGGCTTGCATTGTGAAATTGATAGCACCACATAGTAGCCCGAAAATATGTTAACGCAATTAGTTGAAACACCCACGTGCAGGGTTGGTGGGGTCGGGAATTCGTACCTTGTTGCCGATTTGGTGAGAGTAATCACGTAGCTTAAACTAGTAAGCAGTACTGGCTTAACGTAACAGACTATGGCACTAAGACTACCAAATTGTACGAACTTACAACTCCCACCGCCGCTGCGAACTATGCACATCTGACTGTAAGAAATTATGACGTGGGGAACTGTGACCCACAGTTAGACGAGTAATTTCACTTTCGTTGTCAACAAGTCGTTGAACATGGCAAAAGATGAATATTTACAATGATGACGCAAACGCTCTTGCGCCAAATGTGGAAACTAATAGAACATGTCTGAAACTATCGGATTCATGCATAAACTTAAAAGTGCATAAAGATGATGTGAATAGTTATGCTTATAACTCCAGTATGGCCAAGATTAGCAAAAGAAGCAAAGCCAAATGCACAGTTACGTGTTTTAATGAATGTAGTGGAAATCAGGGAGT
>QLNU02003178.1:0-18872 GCA_006491805.2 Dysdera silvatica | reverse complement strand
CGTGAGAACCATGTCAAGGATGTTATTTCAAGAAATTTTAAGTTTATACAAGCTGATGTCTTCAAATAAACAGATTTTATGGGAATTAGTTTCATTACTTTCTGGGCATACCACCTACACTGTATATTTTATATTAATGTTCATGCCTGAACAGAATTTTGATATTGAGGTATTTACAATATACAGAGTGGTCATAAAATCTTTCCCTCTGTAAGAGACACTATGGACCGGAATTTTCAAGGTATTAAAATGAAATTTGAGATGTAGATACTTCATGGTGTGCACTCGGGAATTACATACATAAATTTAAGCTACCATGATTATGGTTACAGTCAGGGGCATCTTAAGCGGGGGTGTACGGCACCCAGGCAGCAGTTAAGCTTTGGTTACATAACTTTTTCAATCGGAATCTCAAAATCTAGCAAGACTGACACATTTCAGAAATTTTTGGAAATTAAAAAAAGAATCAGACATTATTAAAAACGTGTTAAAAAAAAAAAAAAACATTAAAAATCTAGCTAGATTGTACTCCATACATTACTCATGAGTGGTAAATTACAGTAGTTTTTAGATTTGTTTACTTGAATCCCTCAATGAAAAACATTGAGATAAAGGAGCATTTTCTTGGATTTTGTTCCGTTACTGACACAACAGGATGTGGATTAACAACATTTTTACTAGATTTACTTTTAAAACTTAAATATGGATATTAATGACATGGCTGTCAAGGTTACGGCAACGGCGCTAACATGAAAGGAAAAATGGATAGGCTTACAAAACAAAACAAAATTTAGATATTAATCCTACAGCATTTTATGTACCTTGTGCAGCACATAGACTTAATTTAGTTGTGAATGATGCTGCAAACAATTCATTGGAAGTTGCCAATTTTTTTGCTGTTATTCAAGAAATATATGTATTTTTTTCAGCATCAACATTGCTGTGACACATATTAAAGAAAGAATTTCCCCACTTTAAAGCCACTTTCTGATACGTGATGGAAAAACAGGATTCAAGCCGTGAAAACTCTTAGTTTTAATTCGAAAAAAAAATTATGATGCCTTGTTTTTTATTTATGATTCAAATAAGGAAAATGATACAAAAAAGCTTGGCAAATTTTTTGATTTTAAAAATAAAGTCTTACAAATCTGTTTATTCATTAGTCACTTGGTATAACATTTTATTAAAAATGAATATTGTAAGTAAAGTTTTGCAGCAATCTACTGTGATCTTTCCAGAGGCTATTAAAATGTTAGCAGTAATAAAAAAAATACTTAACTAAACGTCAAGCTGATTCTGCTTGTACAGAAATGCTCAATGAATCAAAGGTTATTGCTGAAGGATTAGATTGTAAGGTTAGTTTCCTAACAATTGGTACTGCGCAACCTAGAAAAAGGAGGCTATATAGTGAAACCTTTTTAAGGTGAAAATTCACAGGACTGGAAAAAAATTTCATAGTATGCATGTTTCCGCCTTATGGAGGTCACATGTAAAATATATGCATAGTTAAATTCAGTGGTAAGAGCTGCATATGCTTTTTTTTTTCTTTGTCGTATCTTGCGAACTTTAAGATTATATTTTCCTTTTGATAAAAATATTTATTTTATCACTGCATTTTATATTTATTAATTTTTACACTATTTTGTGGTTTTAGTACTTACGATCAATATGGTACAAAACTTCACTCTAACTATACATGCCTATTATATACAAAGAGTCTATTATGTAAGCTTAAATTGTAACGATAAAGTACCTCCCTTGTAAAGATAATGATTCCCTTGTATAAAGATACTCTCCCTTGTGGTGGGTTTATCCATGAATTGATAAAATCTATATGAGTGACTTTTCGTTCTGATTAATAATGAACGTTTTTGTTTAAGAAGTGGGTGGCACTGGCATACGCAAGGGGGTCGATTATGGTTGTAACCCCCATTGTGATGAAATTGTGTATAGTATACATGTAAATACAATGGAGTTGTAGCTCTGTAACCCTCCCCTTATGAACTTTATGGGTAGGCCTATGGTGGGTGGGTGGGTGGTGTGCAAAATGGTGATCGGACAAGCATAGGCAGAAAGTTCATAAGGGGAGTTATAGGCTTAATGGGAGGGGTTACAGAGCTACAACTCATATATTCCTATATTAAATACACAAAATTTCATTGCGATGGAGGTTACAATACCCAAAACTGCCCCCTGGCTAGGCCTGTGTGGACAAGGGCATTCTATATCTGTAAAATGTCTTTTGTTTGTCATCCCCCACTTTGCTATTTGCATTGTATTAGAACCATTTTTTCTTTTCTTTATCAAGGTAACCTTGAGATGCCCCTGGTTACAGTTAACAAATTTTTAAAATTTCAAATGGCAATATCCGTTTTTTATTATCGCAATATGATCAGTACTGTGAAAACACCCCAAGTGCCATTGAAAGTTTTCCTTTAACCATAAAAATTGCTGTGCAAGAGCAGTATCAAAGGAGTGTGAATGACAGAATAGGAAAGAAAGACAAGAAACCATACTTTTTGACATCTATTTAGCAGTGCTTGATGTGGCCACCTTTACAGGCGATGACATATATATAAATACATCACAAGTAATGATAAAGAAAATGCAATAAGGAATTTATTTTGTGCCTGATGCTGCCATCTAAGTTTCACAGAAAGGGTTAAATCTCAAAGTAGTCCAACTATTTACTAAAAGAAATAGTAAAATAGTAATTTCTTTAAAAAAGTCCAATTACTTTCGATAATATAATGAATATTAAATGACAAAACTCTACTGGTTACTATATTAAAAAATTATTTAAAATTATAACAGAATGCAAATTCTTATTGCAATAAAAGAAACTAGAAATTGACTAGATCACCTTATAAACGATGTCTCACTTGAAGTACATATATTTCAGTACATTTAATCATAAATAAAAAAACATTGAAATTGCAGAGAAGTTTAAACCTTAGCTTTAACCTTACACTGACAGAAAATTTACAAAAAGACATCCTTGAAGCACTCATTGTAAATGCAAGGCTGGCATGGTGTTGGCCCCTGATGGACACTGATAGAGACACCTTTCTTAGTTAAACACCTAAAAAAAGCAGACAATGTATACATAAATGGTCCTGTGAAAAGAATTATTACCAATTAAGATAATACAAAAATGCACCATAGCTTGATTTTTTGAAAATATGACAATATTCCTGAGAATTCTGAGACAGAATTTGCACAATTTTTATGAAAATATTTTTTTTTTTTTAAAAATTAGTAGTTATATATGACTAAGATCATGTATGTAGTATAGTAGTTATTTGTTTGTGTTTTATGGTGTAAGGGGAGCTAAAGTCATGATGTGACAGGACATACAGTTTTCTGAGGAATCCATCCAAACATCTGTTGCCTAGGAAACCAAAGACCAGACACTGGGCAGAAAAAAAAAAATAGCATGCACTCTACAGTAGTAGGGAAGGTAGGTAATTAATTGAATTTTTATGATGCAAGGACAAGCTTATTATGTTGCGATAAGGAGAGGTAGGTATTTTGAAACTAAGGAAACAAGCACTGAATGGTGATAATTAAAAATAGCAGTCTGACCTTTTATATCATAATTTAATAAACAAGCTAAACAATAATTACATCACGTGAAAACTATTTTTTTTACCTGTAAATCCGCATGATGTTCCCAACATAATACTCATAACCATATGCTCCACTGGTTAAAATTAGTGGCCCACCAACATGAAGGTGCCGTAAGCGTGGAGCCTGGATATTAAAAAAAATGAGAAAGAAAGAAATGCAATCAGCACTTAAACTAAAAAGCGCCAAAACATTGAATAGAAAATTTTGAATATACAGGATTTGCATATCTCAAATATGACAAGATATGATAAATTATAATTTTTTCAAATAAATCAAACAAATTTTACTATCATTGACAATTTTTAAAATAAGCACTGTTTTACAAGAGTTTGACTTCAGTTTAGATGCCTAATGATCGAGCATTTTATAAATGGAATTTTTCCAATCCTATTAATTAAAAAATGCTCACTCCAGCTGTGTGTGTGAAACAGTAATTCATCTTTATTATACATAATTTCATTTGATTATCAATTCATAAACGAGAATTATAATTAAGGAAATACAAAGGAAATTAAAGTTAGGGGGAAATAAAATGCTTTTTCTTTATTTTTGTGCATCAAATAACAAGAGTTACCATCCAACTTGCAAAATTTTGAGAAATCAAAATTCAGCTGCAATAAATTTTGAATTATACATACCGTATTCAAACAAATATTTTTCCAAGGAGAGAATTAAACCTTAGAAAATATTTCTTTACATGCTATATGTATGATTAAAAAATTATTGGAACTGAAAAAGTACAACTTTAGGCAATATACTGTAATTTCCCCTTGCCTGCATTACGTTTTTCAATGTTATATTTTTACCTGTGTTATTATCCACCAACAAACACTTTAAAAAATTATATATAGAGAATAATTGTAACGAACTATCACAGTCAACAAGTTTTAACCTTTCACATAAGATTAAAAGAGTATGAAGTAAATGTTGGAAACAAGAATTTCATAAATCTGTTTTAGCTAAACATTCATGAATGTGTCAACAAACTATAATTTTTCAAGGCATAATTTAAAAAGTTTTTTCACTATTTGGTACTCATTTTCTTAACACGTTTGCTGCTGATCCATGTGAGGATGTGTTGATAGTTAGTGCCCTGACATAGAAGTAGATTGACTCCATATGCTGATTTACTTATTATAAGAAATATGATTTAAAAGTGGTAATAAAAGATGATTATGCGTATTACACTGATTGCTAAGCATTATGTAAGCCTTTAATCATGGAATTTTATGACTATGTGCCAGCGCATGACTGGTGCTAAAGGTAAAATTATTACCTCTATTGCTGTCGCGTGGCATGTAAAAATGAATCAAAATAAGTAACAGTATGCAATATTTTTGTATAAAACTGTATTACACACACACACACACATATATATAATTATAAATGTGAGAAATATGAGCGATACACTGCGCAAAAATAATATTTAAAACAAATTATAAACGCAGTTTAATTTGAGCAGGAGAAACATTTTACAATTGTTTCGGTGGAAAATCAAGCGTCCACCATCGTCAGAAAATTCGTCCAAACTGATTTGTTGCCACTAAATCAAAAACGAAAAAGTGAAAAAGGCGAAAAAAGGTAACATAACAAAAAGCCTGATTGTGTCGCCATCTATTGTGCAGAATTCTAAGTAAAAGGAAAAGGAACAATTATTGTTGGAAGAAGAAATTATGTTGATTGAAAGAGAGGTTTGTAACAAGAGGGGAAAAAATTGTTCTCAGATGGCTCGTTGACTATTGTACAGGAATTACTGAAGATATGAAAGGCCTCGAAAAAATTGAGATCTGAGGGTGAACAGACTTTTTCAATTATTTTTGCATCGGCAAAACAGAAACGATGGCCATGTTTCCATAAGTGTTTTGCAATGGCCGATTTTTCAAAATCTTGTTTGTGAACGTACGATTGGTGCTCTTTGAGTCTGAAACGCAGGGCTCTACGTGTTTGGCCAACGTAGGACAATCCGCATTCACAGTCTATTTTATAAATGTCAAAATTATTGTGGTCAGGAATCTGGTCTTTTAGTTGGGTAACACCAAGTTTGTTACCTGGCTTGAAAATAACGCGGAAATTAAATTTACGGAGGATGGAGGAGATTCTAGGTGAAAGATTCAGCACAAACGGAATGCAGATCGTTTCTTTGGTGGGAGCCGTTTCTTGACACAAAGTGGATGTGAACTTGGGAACTCTGGATAGTTTCTTTACTGCGAGGTCGATCACCGACGGATGATATCCCCGGTTTGAGGCGATGTTGCGTAAGTGTATAAGTTCTTTAGAGAGCGCTTGTTCGGAAGAAGACAATTTCAGAGCCCGGGAGGTAAGCCAATGGAAAGAACACATCTTTTGGGATTGTGGGTGTGCGGATTTGGTATGTGGTGGTAGGCAAACAGCACCCGGTTTGTGATGGACGCTGGTTTTCCAACCGGTCTCCGTTCGCGTAACCATCACATCCAAAAAGGCCAATTTCGAGTTTTTCTCCTCCTCGAAGGTGAACTGGATACAGTTGTCAGGATCAGTCAAGATCGTGAAAACATCGTCAATGTACCTGATCCAACAATCGAAGGGGAGAAGGTCTAAAATCTTTGTTTCAATGTAGTGCATATATATATTCACAAGTAAGGGAGAGAGGGGGTTCCCCATGACAAGGCCATCCATCTGTTTAAAAAACTTATTTTGGTATGAAAAAAGCATTTTGGAGTACTCAATTTTTCTAAAGCACCTTTTTCTGACCATCAACTTCAACTGCTGTCCCTCAACTCCAATTTTGCAGTATCAAAGATTATTCACCCTACAAAAATTATTGCTCCCATTGAAAAATCCCTGAAATTCAGCAAAATCAGTCCGGAGCAAAAAACTGTTTTTCGACATTGCATTACGGAAGCGCTGTCTGCCAACAACAAGCCTACAGGCAACCTATTCTCCAACGATTTACGTGACTTGCGGAACCTTCATAGTAACAAGGACTTAATCATTACCAAAGCAGATAAAGGTGGACAAGTGGTACTAATCGACCGGCAACAATACACTGATGGTGTAGACAAATTGTTAAAAGATGGTCCTTATACAATCATTAAAAAAGATCCGTCATCCGTTCAGATGCAAAGAACCAAGAAAGCCATTCACAATAGTTCCGTTATTGATGCTCGTACTAAGAAAGTCATTACACCATCCATAGCTAATGTCGCCCGATTGTACGCTCTGCCAAAAATACATAAAGCCAACATGCCCTTCCGACCGATCGTTTCAAGTATTGGCACAGCCACATATGCTCTTTCAAAACATCTGTTGCATCGTTTTTCCCATCTACTTGAAAACAATTTCTTTACAGTCAAAAACTCGTTTGAATTCACCACACGCCTTAAAAACTGCACCACCTTCTCATCAAAAATGGTTTCTTTTGACATGAAAAGTTTATTCACTTCTGTACCGTTACAGGGAGCTCTTGATGCTTTGGCTAACCGTATGAGGGAGTTCCATTACTCAGATTTCGAAATTCATGAACTTTTACATCTCACCGATCTGTGTGTTAATAATACAGTTTTTTCGTACCAAAATAAGTTTTTTAAACAGATGGATGGCCTTGCCATGGGGAACCCCCTCTCTCCCTTACTTGCGATATATATATATGCACTACGTTGAAACAAAGATTTTAGACCTTCTCCCCTTCGATTGTTGGATCAGGTACGTTGACGATGTTTTCGCGATCTTGACTGATCCTAACACAAACCTTGAACTGGCAGCCGGAATTTTGAACTCGGTTGACAACTGTATCCAGTTCACCTTCGAGGAGGAGAAAAACTCGAAATTGGCCTTTTTGGATGTGATGGTTACGCGAACGGAGACCGGTTGGAAAACCAGCATCCATCACAAACCGGGTGCTGTTTGCCTACCACCACATGCCAAATCCGCACACCCACAATCCCAAAAGATGTGTTCTTTCCATTGGCTTACCTCCTGGGCTCTGAAATTGTCTTCTTCTGAACAAGCGCTCTCTAAAGAACTTATACCCTTACGCAACATTGCCTCAAACCGGGGATATCATCCGTCGGTGATTGACCTCACAGTAAAGAAACTATCCAGAGTTCCCAAGTTCACATCCACTTTGTGCCAAGAAACGGCTCCCACCAAAGAAACAATCTGCATTCCGTTTGTGCCGAATCTTTCACCTAGAATCTCCTCCATCCTCCGTAAATTTAATTTCCGCGTTATTTTCAAGCCAGGTAACAAACTTGGTGTTACCCAACTAAAAGACCAGATTCCTGACCACAATAATTTTGGCATTTATAAAATAGATTGTGAATGCGGATTGTCCTACGTTGGCCAAACACGTAGAGCCCTGCGTTTCAGACTCAAAGAGCACCAATCGTACGTTCACAAACAAGATTTTGAAAAATCGGCCATTGCAAAACACTCATGGAAACATGGCCATCGTTTCTGTTTTGCCGATGCAAAAATAATTGAAAAAGTCTGTTCACCCTCAGATCTAAATTTTTTTGAGGCCTTTCATATCTTCAGTAATTCCGGTACAATAGTCAACGAGCCGGTTGAGAACGATTTTTCCCCCACTTGTTACAAACCTCTCTTTCAACCAACATAATTTCTTCTTCCAATAATAATTGTTCCCTTTCCGTTTACTTAGCATCCTGCACAATAGATGGCGACACAAATCAGGCTTTTTGTTATGTTACCTTTTTTCGCCTTTTTCACTTTTTCGTTTTTGATTTAGTGGCAACAAGTTAGTCTGGACAATTTTTCTGACGATGGTGGACGCTTGATTTTCCACCTAAACAATTGTAAAAATGTATCTCCAGCTCAAATTAAATTGCGTTTGTCTGTAATTTGTTTTAAAAATTATAAATGTATTACAAAACTAAAATCACTCGGGTATTCGTCCGATAGCTTACCCATCAAATTTGCAATTTCATCAGTCATTAGAGGCTTATTATTTTGCATTTTTTCTTGTTTGGTGGTTTTACAGCTCAAACACTATAAGGGTCATGCTGCGCCGGGACCTACTGTTTTCCAAGGAATCCGAACCTCTAGACCTACAATTTTCCGAGGAATCTAAACCTCTGTACCTACTATTTTCCGAGGAATCCGAACCTCTTAAGGCCTAGGGAACCAAACCCCGGACTACAGTGAGCAGTGCGATCTTTATGAGATCTCTGAGTAAGCGTTCTTTTTGCACTGCTGGGAGTCGAACCCGGATTAACCGCGCAATAGGAGAACGCGTTACCACACTGCGCCACCGCAGGGCCCTTATTTTACACTTTTCTTTCCTTTTGATGTAAAGGCCTTGCAGAATTATTGTCTGTATAATTCATGTTATAAGATTATTTTTTCAATAAGTAATAAATTTGAAACCACAAACGTTTATAACTAGTTTCTAACCTTCACTACACACTAATACCAGCAAATATATCAAAAACGTTATGCCGATTGAACTGGATAATAAACATTGTGGCCTGTCTTTTCCCACACTAGTCGGGGACTGGCTCCTGAGGCATCACCAAACATCAGGCGCCAGCGCGCGATTGGTTCTTCAGTGATAACACATGCACTGGCACAAGATCGGCAGCAAACATGTTAATGCATTTCCCATTTTTTTTTAAATGATGATATCACAGTTATTAATTAGCTACCATTTCACCTATTTGGAAAAACTTTCCCTACTATATAACAAGAGATGCCACCATAACAAGATACACGGTCATGGACACACAGATATTTTTTTCTCCCTTCTTTTCTGAATGGTGAGATGGCAATGTTACCTGGCATCGGATATAAATGGTCAATTTTGTTCTAAAGAAGGTAGCACACAGCTATCGAAATAGCGGTTAATGTACTAATAACTTTTTAACTGCAGTAATTTATTATGATTGCTTTCTATATATATGATTTCTATGCAGTGTGTTATAAAAATTTAAGAATTTTAAAATCTGTTAGTGTGCACAGGGTTGGCAACCCATATTCCAGATTACATTTAAGTTGATATTAGCATAATCAGGGGCAGAAGCCAATTTAAAAAAAAAAACTTATTAAAATAGATGTGATCATACCCAAAAATAGGAAAGACAAGCTACAACAGTAACAATTATTTCTAATAAAATACTGTACAAAAAATATATAATATAATTAAAGTAATAAATTTATATATAGTCAGTCCTACTTAATCCAGTCACAGATAATCAAATACCCTGCTTGTAAAAAGTACATGATTCGTATCCAATTAACAAGGATGGTAATTTTTCCAGCCATACTTTTGTACTTTTGCCATCCACTGCAGCACTTTCTCCAGCTAACTTCTTGTATATTAGGCCATGCAGGACCTTGAATCTCATTACCCAGTCGTTAAATGTAGCAAGATTTTTTGTGTTCAACTGCGTGGCAATCAGCTTTGCCTTTTTACAAAGAATGGTTTCATCAACTGGAATATTAGTAACCTGTGCGTGCTGGTACCATGTAAAATGTACACTTCCTAGCGCGATGAATGTTGACTCCCTACCAGTTTGCCTCTTTTTACTGGCATTACATTTTTTGACCTATTCTCATATTTTGTCGATTTATAAAATTTAGTGTGCTTACAGTTAAGCCAAGATGTTTCAAAATATCAACACATTTCTCTCCAAGTTTCTTCTTTACTATTTTTATCTCTCATGTAAAGTTCTCACTTACTTTTTAAGGCGGGACAAGATTAAATGGATAATAAAATTATACAAGTTAGTGACGAGTGATTGCAGAATGTTTTTAAAATCAAAAGAATTGGAATTAAAACAAATTTACGATCGCCTCACCAATTTATTCATCTTTGAACTTAAAAATCAAGATGTTCAATTGCAATTAAGAGTCAGCAGACGTACCACCCCTGTCCACTGCAAGATATCTATTATTGCATTCTCGGACCCCGGAAATTGTCTCACCAATTTGTACACAACATATTGTTTATATATATATATCATCATCATCATATTCAACCATTATCTATCCACTGCTGGATGAAGGTCTCTCCAAATGCTTTCCACACAAGTCTATCCTGGGCCATTCGTTTCCACGTCACCCCAACCTGTTTTCTTATTTCATCCACCCATCTAGTTTGAGGACGTTTTCTAGGTCTTCGGTGGTCTCTTGGAATCCAGTTCAGAATTTCTGTTGTCCATCGTTGATCAGTTCTTCTTGCAATATGCCCAGCCCATCGCCATTTCAGCCCTTTTACTTTAACAATGATGTCCTCTACTCTAGTTTGCTCTCTCACCCAAGTGTTTCTTTTTCGATCTCTCCTAGTTATTCCAAGCATGCACCTCTCCATGCTCCTTTGCGTTGTCTGTAACTTTCGTATTGCTCCAACTGTTAGACTCCATGTCTCTGATCCATAAGAGAGGACTGGCAATACACACTGGTTGAAGACCTTTCTTTTTAGACACAAAGGCAATTTCCCCTTCAGGATAAAACTGTTTCTTCCAAATGCACTCCAGCCAAGTTTAATACGTCTGTTGAGTTCTTTCATAATGTTGCCATCCATTGAAATCAGCTGGCCAAGGTAAATATATGAATCAGCAATTTCTAGCTCAATGTTGTCAACTTGTATTTTTGTTTCCTCTACAAAATTATTGAACATGATCTTAGTTTTTTGTAGGTTCATCTTGAGTCCAACTTCTTTACTTCTAGTTGAGAGCTCCTGTACCATGTCTTGGAGTTCTGATGGGTTCGTTGAAAAAATAACAATGTCATCAGCAAACCGCAGATGATTTAAATATTCACCATTTATTTTTATTCCCTTGTTATTCCAATTTATCAGCTGAAAAATCATCTGTAAAGCTGAAGTAAAAAGTTTTGGAGAAATGGTATCTCCCTGCCTCACCCCTTTGCCAAGTTTGATAGTTTTGGTATCTTTATGTAACCGAAATTTTGCACTTGCATTTTTATACACACGTTTCACCATGTCAATGTACACATCCTCGATGTCTGTTGATCTTAAAGAGTTGATGACTGCTGATGTTTTAATAGAGTCAAAGGCCTTCTCATAGTCAATAAATGCAACACACAATGGAAGTTCATATTCATGTGTTCTTTCAATTAATTCTCTTAATACTTGAATATGGTCCACTGTACTGAATCCACTTCGAAATCCAGCTTGTTCTCTTGGTTGAGCTGCATCTAATTTTTTCTGCAGGCGATGTGTTAGCACTTTTGTGAAGATTTTATAAATAGCAGGTAACAAGCTAATTGGTCGGTAATTTTTCAAATCCTCTTTATCACCTTTTTTATGCAAAAGAATTACTGTTGCAGAATCCCATTGGTTTGGTATGTTACCGCTGTTAAGACATTTGGTAAAGAATTTTGCAAGTATGTCTTCTACATATTCTCCAGCTTCTTTTAGGATATCTAATGTAATACCATCATCACCAGGGGCTCTTCCTTTCTTCATATTTTTTATTGCAAATGAAACTTCTTCTTTTAAGATTTTAGGAGCTGTTCCTTCGACTATTTCGGCGTCTTCGTTTAATCCACTGTTACTTTCGTATAGATTTTTGTAGAATTCTTCAACTCTTCTAAGTATTTCTTCCCTATTTCTTGTTACGGTGCCATCCTCTCCTTTTAATGCAATGATGTGTTTCTTCCCAACAGATAAACTTCCTTTAACAACCCTAAGGCTCTTGTTATTTTCAATGGCTTTCCTTACTAGCTCACAATTGAATTTTCTTATATCTTCTTTCATGCTTTTGCGCAGAGTTTTACAAAGTTCTATGTACTCAATCCTGGAACTGGTATTTCGATTGTCCACCTTCATATCTCTTCGCCTTTTCATGAGCTGTTTCGTCTTCTCAGATAATTTGCTATTGTGCTTTTTACAGGTTACACCACCAATTTCCCCAGCAGTTTCAACTATTGTCTTAACAATGTTTTCATTTGCTTCTGAGATATCACTTTCATCAATAAGTCCTTCCAGTGCAGAAAAGCGATTTTTTAATTCCAACTTGAATGCCTCGGTATTTACTTTCAGTTTCATTAGATCCACCCTCTTACTTACTTGTTTCCTAATGAGCTTCTGTCGTTCTAATTTAGTATTTAAGTGCACTTTACATCTCACCATTCGATGATCACTTCCAGTATTAAATCTGTTCAGTACGCTGCAATCTTCAATAATTGATTTCTTGTTTGCCAGGATATAGTCAATTTCGCTGGTTCCTCCATTGGGGTGTTTCCATGTCCATTTTCTTTGCGGTTTCTTCTTAAAAAATGAATTCATGATGCTAAGGTTTTCAGCTTCTGCAAATTCGATGAGTTGATCGCCACGTTCATTCCTTTCCCCATATCCGTATTTACCAACCGATGTCTCTCCTTGTTCCTGTTGTCCAATTCTTGCATTGAAATCCCCCATGATGAGCTTGATATGTTGTTTCCCTTTGGTGTGTAACTCTTTGATTTCTTCATAAAATTCTTCAACCTCTTCGTCGGTATGGCTTGATGTTGGTGCATATACCTGTACTATCTGAAGTTGGTATCGCTGGGTTAGTTGAACAACGAGCCTCGCTGCTCGATCTGATGTACTTTCAACTTCCAGAAGACAGTCTTTAATTCTTTTGTTGATTAAGAAGCCAACACCACTTGTTCTTCCAGTTTCCGTTCCTCTATAATAAAACAAATGTCCACTTTTAAGTTCCACCAACTCTTCACCTTTTCTTCTAACTTCACTGAGTCCTACAATGTCCCATTTGATCTTGTCTAGTTCCTCTTCCAATTCCTGAAGTTTTGCTTCAGAAGCAAGGGATCGTCCATTATACGTTGCCAAGGTCAATAACAAACGGCAGCCTGGGCCATTCCAGTGATTCTTAGCACCCCCTGCTTTCATGCCACACTGACCGCTGCCTTGATCAGGAGCACTCCAGCACCTGGAGACTAGGGGCCATGGTTTCTGGTGTGTCAACATAATGGAGGAATTAGCCATAATTTCACCACGCTGGCTAGACGGGTTGGTGAATTAGCCCTCCCCTTCCGCCTTTCTATCCGTGCAGCAAATATTAATTTGCCACATAAATAGAAAGCTCAGCCTGCACCACTTGAAGGCGGGGTAGGACACTAGGTTACTGGCCTGGCCGGTTCCACACATCGTCACATACGTTCAGCGTGTGGGTCTCCTTCCAGTTAGATACCAGCAACCCTTTTGCAGGCCATATATATATATATATGTGTAAAATTATGTACAAAAGGGAAACAACATATCAAGCTCATCATGGGGGATTTCAATGCAAGAATTGGACAACAGGAACAAGGAGAGACATCGGTTGGTAAATACGGATATGGGGAAAGGAATGAACGTGGCGATCAACTCATCGAATTTGCAGAAGCTGAAAGTCTTAGCATCATGAATTCATTTTTTAAGAAGAAACCGCAAAGAAAATGGACATGGAAACAGCCAAATGGGGGAACCAGCGAAATTGACTATATCTTGGCAAACAAGAAATCAATTATTGAAGATTGCAGCTTATTGAACAGATTTAATAATGGAAGTGATGAAAACAGATGCATCAAAATCATGTGGAAAACCACATACAGTAAACCATATTTTGAAAGGAATACTGATGAATTTACACAAGTGAAAAAAAAAAAGAAAAAACCCTCTGCTTTTGGTGCATGTGCAGATTCCCAATTTGAATTCCACTCAGTCAATTAGAATATTCACCTTTACAATTTAAAGCATCATTGCATGTGAAAAACCACTTTCACATTTCAATTGGCCGTTTGCATCTCATTTGTCCTACAAATGCTTTGGTTTTCCCAATGAGTGTTTTTCTCCTTGAGCATACAAGGTTTAATTTTTCTACATACAACAACAGAACTTTTCACACCCTTTAACATGATATATCACAAGGTAGAGAGCCTTGGAGGGGGGGGGGAGCAGTTGAGCAAAAGATTTATTCCACGACAATTTTTAACTTCCCCCCTCGAAAATAAAATCAACGTGTCTCAACAGTTTTTGGAAAATTCATTTTAACTACTTAAAAACCCATCTGTTTCGTTTTCAATGTGCCACTGTCACCCTGTATATATAAGCATGCAAAATATAACCTTCAGCACATACATTTTAGTATTTTATTTTCATTATAATTGCGTTTCAGTCGTTTTCAAATTCAATTTTAAAGGTTTAATCCAATTCCCAACTCTTATTTTTGTTATAATTATGTTGCGTTTGAGTTGTTTTAAAATTCAATTTTAAATTTATAATTCACTTTTTAATTCATATTTTTCAATAATTATTACTATTATTTTTAATGGGTACATATATATCTCAGTGGCTGTTCGTGACTTCAGGAACGGGTGAAGCGATGGGAGTGATGAATCTGTAACAATGACAGAGACTTTCTATTCATTGAAATATCAAAGCATCCTTTGTAAACAAGTAAGCTAGTACAGTACGTCATACTAACAGTAATCACAAATTTGTTATCTCAAATTTTTGCATTGGGCACACCTGTACACAACATAATAGCTCTGCATCACTTTTAGAGTCCCCAGTTTAAAGCAACAAAATTGTTTGTCATGACGGGAGGTGCCTTCTCGGTGTTGGCAACTAAAATCCTTTACAAACTACCAAAATATCAGACGTTTCTAAGAGAAAGAAAAATAACCCCGATCCATGTGAGAAAATGTTCTGGCAGCACCACGATTTATTTAATGATCGATGTGATGGAGCAACAAATCAGGTAACGACAGAACCGGGAAATATTAGTGTTATTTGTATAGGGAAAATTCTGTGACCAAAACTGGCAAACAATATATATGGGAAAACGATAGAAACGAAAACAATGCATCAAGGTTTCGCTGTGGTTTTGTGCATTGCACATCATACTAATATTAATAAATAATGATATGCAACCTGAAGTCAACCACCAAATCTCCATGATTTATTTAGTATCCAAGTCTGATGACAGTACAGATGAATTCTATGCATTGTCGCTAACTCCTGCCGGTGATGTTGCCAAAACACGTGCTATACTTTTGAAATGGATTGGAGAATTTTTGGAGCGTCACTCTGCCCCTTTCATGTGCACACAGCATATGTGCATTCGTTGCAAAGCGGATGAGTGTAGCAGCTTTGTCGACATTTTTTTATGCTGGAGATTGTGTTCGGGCATATTTCGTGAGCTGTAACTTTCGGAATAGATGAACAGCTGATTTTTTTTTCCATAAAAGAATTCCATCGGTAAATAAAACCATTTTGATTCATACTTTGCAGAGTTAATGTCGAAATGGCATCATGCCGATAAGCTGGGGAACATATTTCCAGCTTTCTTGACAGCCATTAAGACTACCTTCCCACCTCATAAACATAGGTAAGTACTTAATTTTTTTTTTTAATAGAGAATGGGCGAATTAAAGAGGTTTCGCTATGTGTTTTATAATCCATCAATGAGATAGATGCCCAACCAATGTTCAGGTGCTCTGTGATTATTCTTTTTATGCGAGCGCCCAAACAAGTAAAAACACCTCTGAACACGTTAGCAAGGGAGTAATATGCAGTCAGGCCATGTTTTTATATTAAAAGGGTCAAATCAGTATAACACAAATAGATAGTCCGTTTAAAAAGAAACATGGTGACCAGAAATGAAGCAAATGTGTAAAACGACGAATCATGATGACGTAATTCGGGAAGAAGATTGCCGTAAACCGGGAAGGAGGTTTCTGCATCTTGGTGACAAAGCAAGCATGGGATACATCTGTACTGTGGTACAAAGTCTTTATTAAGCATTTTAATTATCGTTTGAATCAGAAAATCCGAGTCAGTTGCCACTCTTTGTTAACGGGAGGAGAAATTCTCATTAGCTCTTACCCTGTTTATCCTTAGTTTGCTGTTGTGAGAAACATTTCTACTGAAGGGCCGAAGTCCAAGCATATTTTTTCCATATAGGGGTTCTAGTCAAAAACAAAAAAAATAATAATAATAAGGCCCAATGACGAACTCTGCAGTGAAACTGCAGCATGGACCCCCATATGCAGGGCTGGACTGACTACAAGAGGGTGCAGTGGGAAAAATGTTGCACGGGGCGACAACTAGCTTAAAATGTATTGGGGTGGATGCATGTAGGAGTGTTTGCCCACTATGTTCATTTTCAAGTATTTTCAGTCAGTCAACTAACTTTTTAGACATAGCTTTTTAAAATTTCAGTATTTTATTAACAATAATCTACCACACAGTTTAATTTCAGAAATCATAAATGGTAAGTGTCTGGTAACTTCAATTTGATTGAGATTAGTTTTGACAGCAAATCATGACATAAAATGAAGTGAAACATTTTGAATCTAAGTCTTTGACAAGTTTTCTTTCTTGACTATTTAGCTAATATCTAAGACACATACACACAATACTACAATTTAAGTTGCCTTGATAATTCTGAAGAACTCTCTGCCAGTAAGTCAATAACTTTGCTGTAATTAAATGCAAAGTCTCTGTTGACATAGAACAGCATGTAACTTTCAAGGAGTTCTTGTCCAAGTGATGATTGTAGGCGATTTTTAATGACTTTGATTATAGAGAAGACTCTGTCACAAGAAACTTGGGTGCAAGATAGTGCAGGTATGAACTTTTATGCCACATATAGTGAATCATACATTGAATATTTTGATATTAGTTCATGCAGGAATTCGTGAGTGCAAACTAAACACGTTCAGTGTTTTTACTTGTCGTCATAGATCTGGGTAGTTTCAATCATCCCGCCATAGTCATTTTAAAAGACTGTTTCCATAGCCTCTTCTGAGATGGCTTGTTCATGTTGTTGTTATTGGTTGAGTTCAGGAATAGGATCATCAAGATCTCCTTCACTCTCGGGTGAGTCATTTGGATGACAATCCACTGAAGCCTGTCGAACAGAAGCTAAATTAGCATTGGATACTGAAGACATTGAGAATAAATCAGGGCAGTAATCATCAAAGTACATTGCAAGCTGACACAGTTCTCAGTGCGGCTTCAGTTTATCCTCACCAATCAGTGATGACAACTCTTCAAGATTATCTTCAGGCAACTTGCCATTTCTACCTTTAACATTTTTAAAGTTCCTTGGATACGGTGTATGTTCAACGTACACTGTGTAAGCAGTTCTCGTACATGAGAACTTCTGGTGGTAGAAAGCTTTTATTGCAGCAGTGCAGTTTTCATCATTTTGGTAGAAAAGCTTCACTAACATAGCTTTGTCTTTGAGGGTCAGCATTGTGCATCAGTGAATTGGAAACTTCTGCTTGTGCACCAATTGTCTTCCTCTTTTATCGGACTCGTCACTTACATAGGTTGCACAGAGGCTCCATTTCTGTCTGTAAATTGCGTTTCACTAGTTTTATAGCATCATCTATTAGCAACTTTTTATAGTAATTTTTTTTAATAAATCTTGAGCGCATGATCTGAAGTGCCTGTTGTAAAAATTTCACATCATTATGACTCATATGATGACCTACATAGCCCTCTCAGTTGGGAAGGTATAATTTTGCCAACCCTGTATATGTACAAATATTTGGAGCTATTACATTTGAGTTACAAAGAGCTCTAATAGGTTAACTGATTATAATCACCCTGCACTATTGATGTGGATGAAAAAAGTGTGCCAATTTCAGTTTGACTGAAAAAGAACACTCTCTGTAATTGTATTTGACTTACAATGATACAAAAATCAATTGAAATGCCCTTTCAGAACAGTATTTGATCCACATTTAAACACGTTTTTGTAAATCATGAGCTATATATGAAATTGGTAATTTTTCAAGACTATACATTAAATTTTGATTCAATTTCGAGACATTTTTTAAGAGTAGGTATAAGAACTTAGAGTGTACAATTCTAATGTTTACTTGGTCTGAGAAAAAAACATCATTAAGTAACACAAGAAAAAAAAATTAGATTTTTGAAACTGATTTGAGTTGAAGCACATTATCATTTTTTTTGTTTTTAATTTCTTTGTTAAGTGAAATATACAGTTTTCTATTTCCATAACATTTTTTAAGTTGAATACCTGTAGAATATTTGATTTTTTAAATTACTAAAAAAAAAGCTACATAAAAAATAGAATGAAATTATAAATGCATGCGTTATTGAGAAATCTTCAAATAAAAACAAAATAAATTATGAAGGTTAAAAAAAAAGGTTGTGTTTATAAATGGAAGATACTTAAAACACTTACGGACATAAAAGCATCAGTTGTCTTTTTGGCAGTAGTCTGGCTGAAACTGGACAAACAGAAACAAAGAGTTTCCAGCGA
>QLNU02003177.1:26000-53278 GCA_006491805.2 Dysdera silvatica | reverse complement strand
G
This sequence comes from Dysdera silvatica, assembly GCA_006491805.2. NCBI lineage: Eukaryota > Metazoa > Arthropoda > Arachnida > Araneae > Dysderidae > Dysdera > Dysdera silvatica. The sequence continues at coordinate 53,277 of QLNU02003177.1, read as the reverse complement.
CCAACTCAAAATTCATTTACATTTTTCTACTGTTTTCGTTTCTCCTACTTCTTCTTCCGGCCTTGGCTGCAAGGAAAAACATTCTTGCTCTGCAGCTCACAAAGACTCCACCTTTGTACCACTCTTCAGCCTTCACTTGTAACGTCTTCGAGTCAAGACTCTGCTCATAAACTCCGTAAATGCGATTCATCAGCGAATGTAAATCTCTTAATAACAATGCGGATTTGTACGCGCGAATCAATATCTTTGTTTCTTGCAAAATACGAGAAATCCCTTGCTTTTTTTACCGGAAAGAGAGTCCCGTTACTAGCGCCGCTGCTGCTGTCTTTCCTTTTCCCAAGCAAATCGTTTTTATAGTCTCCTGCTGTATAAAATAAGGAATAAAGTATTACTGTCTTATATCTTCCAAACGGCTAAAGGTATTAGTTTCAAATAAAAACAATTAACTTTAGCATAGTCCGGGCTATAAAATGAAATATCAATATTGCGTTTGTTTTTCTATTTAGTACAGGAAAATTTGACATAAGTTTTCAGCATAAAACCGAATATTTCACCATCTTTAAGATTTTTTAACTAATAAAGTAATTAAACTCACAAAATAAAATTCTGTAGGTAAGTAAATTACATCTAGTTAAATAATACAAAATTATTAACCTCAATAACATCCATTTTCACTAAAAATGGCTTGCTAGCCACGTTTTAATGAAGTTCAACAACATTTGGCACACTACATGTTAATTTGAAAAAATTGAAAAATTTTACAAAATGTTCTCCTAGTGGAGGTGTTAGTATGGTATAAATTCCCTTTTTTGTTTTGTTTTGGCTAGCTGCTGTAGAATGTTTAAAATCATAAAAAAGACAATCGTAATGAATTATTTGAGGTACTTATACTGTTAAATTCTTATGCATTTTCGTGTGAAATGATATTCATAGGTGTACAGAAAGTAGCAAATATCAGATATTGGTAAAAATATTTCAAAGTGATTTATCATTAAAATTAGTATGTAATTTATGATAAAATTATTTTACTTTCGTTTTATGTAATTTTCTGTGATTGAAACTGCATCACTAAATCTCATCTGTACCCATGTTTAAGAAAGTAATAGAGGATTGTTTCTGAAACATTGTTTTTTCCTAAAAAAATAGTGCATATGCTTCAAAGTGTTAAGTGAGTGTAGGTAGCCCATAATGGAGCTTTCCATGTGAAATGATTAGTGGTGCTAAATACCTGGTGCCAGTCCAATGGCATATTGTACGTAGCGTGTTTGTAAAGTAAGCACCATTTTGAAATAAAAAAAGACAATATTTTTAACAATTTTATTTTTACATGAAAGTTTGGACCTTAATCTATTTATCAACATAATTTCCACTTCTGTCAAGGCACCTACCATATCCTACGACCAACTTCTGAATTCCATCCTCATAGAAATCTTCCACATGATTTATTAACCATTCGTGTACTGACATTCTGACATCGTTATCGTCCTCGTAGTACTGACCAGCAAGGTGCTTCTTTAAGTGCAAGAACAAATGATAGTCACTAGGTGCTAGGTCAGGGCTGTACGGAGGGTGATCAAGTTGATCCCAGCCATATGGTTCAATGGGATCTTGAGTGTGATTAGCCACATGTGGATGAGCATTATCATGAAGCAAAACAATTTCTCTAGTGAGCATGCCACACTTCTGCTTTGGATTGAACAACGATGCAGTGTAAGATCTCACAATAACTGTCTGTATTGACTGTGTTATCCTGGGGCAGAAAATAAATAAGCAAAACACCCTGCCTATCCCAAAACATAGTTCACATGATTTTTCAGGCTGAAATTGTTCACTGAAACTTCCCTTTCTTGTGTGATGTTGAATGCCTCCATTCCAGGGACTGTTGTGTTAATAACTCCAGTGTAACGTGAGCAGCCCATTTTTTGCTATCAGTGACAATTTGGCTTAAAAATTTATCCCTTCGACACAGTACTTCTGGAGGGAAGTATAATAAAGAATTTATTTAAAATCTCCTCGGGGACAGCAAATCTACGTGTAAAACAATTTACGACGCCCAAAACCGCAAAAAAACAACTAAGCTCCTCCCCGACAAAATCAATGCCTTTGGCACTGAGCTCCACACAACTAATACAATAGCTGACGCCTTCAACGAACTTTTTGCAAACGATCCCCCTCCCAACAGTAGTCCCACTCCCCCGCACCGCTCAGAAGTATTTGAACCCTTCCCCGCCGCCGGGTCTCCTTTCTTCCTTAAACCATTGAGCAGAAACGAGGTAACGAGGTCAAGCGTTCTATTAATGCTCTTAGTTCCAAGTCCACAGGTCTCGATAATATCCCCCGCATATTGTTAAAGCCAACCCAGATTTCTTTGCAAATGCTATTGCGCATATAATCAATATCAGCTTCAATAAGGGTATTTTCCCCTCGAAGCTTAAGATGGCTAAAATTATTCCTATATTTAAAAAAGGCGACCCATCTGACATTCAGAATTATCATCCTATTTCTATCCTTCCAGTTATTAGCAAAATTTTTGAAAAGGCTTTACACAGTAGACTTGAATCATATTTCGAAAGTAAAAACTTGCTTTACAAACATCAATTCCGCTTTCGAAAACACAAGTCAACAACTACCGCCCTCCTTAATATTAAAGAGATGATTTCTGACGAAATAGACAAAAGCAATTTTGTAATAGGAATGCAAAGAGATCTCCAAAGAGCGTTTGAAAATGTTAAGCATGACATTTTACTGACGAAATTGGAACGGTATGGTATTCGGGGTACACCTCTAAAATTACTGAACAGCTACCTTTCTGATAGGCAACAGCAAGTTTTCATAGGTAATACTCCCTCAACTCGCAAAACTATTTGCGTTGGTGTATCTCAAGGAAGCTGTTTAGCTCCGCTATTCTTCCTTCTTTACATCAACGATTTGCCCCAAGCTGTCCCGACTAGTCAGCTGTTTCTTTATGCTGACGACGCGACACTTCTGGTATTGGGAAAAAATATCGAAGAAACAGTGCAAAAAGTCAACCAAGATTTAGATAACATTTCACGTTGGCTTTACGTTAACAAACTAGAGCTAAACATTGCAAAATCTAACTACGTTATCTTCCATTCCCGGCAAAAAATATTACCTAACAGGTCTCCTATTACTTTCCGCAACTCCATCCTTCAGGAAACGAAATCAGCCAAACTTCTTGGAGTAATTTTCGATTCAAATTTAACCTGGAAAGAACACATTAACGATCTCACCAATTCTCTTAGCAGTCTCCTGGGAATATTTTTGAGATTCAGACATGTCGTTCCTCAATATATCCTAATGATTCTTTACTATTCTTTATTTTATTCAAAACTTACCTACTGTCTTGAGGTCTGGGGAATCACATATTTTACTTCCCTTAGGCAATTGATAGGAACGCAAAAAAAAAAGCTTATGCGAATAGCTAACTTTGCAGGCTTCCATGAACACACTGGCCAATTTTTTAAATTATGGCGCATTCTTCCTCTCACTCTCTTAGTAAAATATAAACTTACACTCCTTACGTACAAAGTCACTAAAAGTGACCTAGCTTTACCTTTCTCTATCTCACAGACGACACATGATTACAATACACGTCACCAGGACGATATCAGGCTACCGCGGACTCGCACAAACTATAAAATACACCGTGTCTCCGTTACGGGTTCTAAAATCTGGAATTCAATTCCTCAAGAATTTAAATCTCTCTTTTCTCACCCTTAAAGCCAAAATCTTTGATTAGTACTCAAATCAAGTATGCTCTGCCTGCTACTTCTGCCTTCCCACTCTTTCCTTTTAGTTTTCAGTTCTTTCCCCTCCCCTACTCTTCCTTATCCATTTTTCTTTTGTCTGCCTTTCCCTTTAAATGTCCTTTAAAACTGAACCCGCAACGGTCAACTCAAAATTCATTTACATTTTTCTACTATTTTTGTTTCTCCTACTTCTTTTCTCGGTACAGGCTACAAGGAAAAACATTCTTATTCTGCAGCCCACAAAGATTCCACCTTTGGACTTCAATCTTCATTTGTAACATCTTCGAGTCAATACCCTGTTCATAAACTCTGTAAATGTGATACACCTGCAAATGTAAATTGCTTTATAACTTTGAGGATCTGTACGCGCGAATCGATATCGTTATTGTTTCCTGTCGAATACGTGAAATCCCGTGCTCTGTCCCCCGGAAAGAGAGCCCCGTTACTAGCATCGCTACTGCTCTCTTTCCATTTCCCAAGCAAATCGTTTGTATGGTCTCCTGATGTACATAATAATAAGGAATAAAGTATTACTTACTTACTTACCACTAATAATAAAACTTAGAAAAACAACAAATTGCATATGGAAATATTGTAATTACATGGAAGAAATTGATAAGTAAAAAAATGGATACACGAATTTATATCAGACTCGAATTCATTAATTAGAAATAATTATAAAGCTTAGAAAAAAAAGGTTTGAAATCCGAGATAATACATTGTGTGAGGAACTACAATAAAAAAGACCATACTATTTAATTAACAGAATTAAAAATCACTAAAATACCCAAAGGGTGTAAAAAACTCGTTAACTAACAGTAATTTCGATATTAAATTAAAACATAGATTTGGGGCCCGGAATAGAACTTGCAGATGGAAATACTATAATTAGTCAGTGTATGAGAAAGTACAATAAAAAAATGGACGTTATCTAACTAATTAGCGTTAATCACTATATAAAACTTAAAAGGGGGAAATCCATCAGTGGGTGTCTATAAAAGATAATACACAAATATAAATAATAAAACAAGGCCGTACTCTTATAAGAAAAAAAAGAATAGTTATTTAACAGAATTAAAAATCACTAAAATATGCAGAAGGACATATGCACTCCAAGGCACACTCTCATGGGAAAAACGATGCTAGTTAATTAACGATATTACCCATTCCTTCACCCGGAGGCAGGAAAAACATGCCGGGGCGACGAGGGGGGGGGAATCGAGCACCGCATGCCAAAGTGGGGGGGACGGCAGAACCGTAAAATGTGACCATGACGCTGTCAATACTACTAACGTTCGAAAGAAAAGAAATACTTTTGCGTTAAGTGGGACCTGAACCCACGACTTTCCACTCACTTCCTTCTGAACGCGGAGAATATTTATTTTCTTTCGAACGTTTCACCATCTAATCACGCCATACCATCGGCGTTGGTATCACTACGCCAATAAACGTTGATTAATATTGTTGTTTAATTGATATACTTATATAAGCACGTCAACATAATCATTTGCATACTTGCATTGCTGAACGAAAAATATAAAAATAAAACGAAAATTGAGTGGAACGCAAGTTAAACTAAAAACATTAGATTAACTGTGGAAAGAACTGCCACGTTAACGATTTTCCACAGTATCCCAAAGTGTGCAATTTAAACTTGAACAAACACGCACCATTATAATCAGGAGCGGATACAGATTTTTATTGGGGTGGGGGGGATCAAAGACAAAATTTGCCATGGTCTTGGAATAACACCCTTCATTTATCATGAAAGTTGGAATTTTTTTTTGAGTGAAAAAATATTTTTTGGGGGATCATGACACCTGTGACCTCCCCCTGTATATCCTCGTGATTATAATTACGTACTGTAACATAGGAAAATAGAAAATTGACCTTACTAATGTGACTCCACGGTTTGCACCTTCAAGCCTATATAGCGTATATATGCTCAAAGTTTTGCACAGAACTGCAATGTTAAACGAGTTTCGGAGTTACGCGACGTCCGCTCTAGTACACATAAGACCTCTGATTAAAATGTGCCAAAACAAAAATTGAACCACAAAGATTTTATATGAATTGAACGAGTATCGAACATGTTATATTTTAGTACAACTATCGCTTACTGTGCGAATAGAAATATTCAAAAAACAAAATTTGTATTGCAGTATTATGTAATACTAATAATATTTTGTGATTTTATATATGAAAATAAGAAAGTAGCTATTTTTCAGATTTATAGCCTGAAGGTAATTAAAAGTAGCCCAAAAAGTAGCATGTCGCTCAATTCGAAATTTTTCGTAGCAAGGGCGCTTCAAAAATCGCCCAATCCGCTACTTATAGCCTAATTTAGCACCATTGGGTTCCCGCATAATTTGAGCCTTGTTTGTACCTAATGTACAATGTTTCGGGGCTGTATTGTCGTTAAATGGACCTTGACGGATTGTAGAAACCCACTGCTATCGTTAAGAAGAACGTGATATGAGTATAATTTAGTTTCCCTTCCATCGAAATGTTTAAGGAAGACCGGAAGGCTTATTAAACAATAACATTCAAAGTAGAGTTGTTTATCATTAAACTAGGCCACGTTTTCACAACTGCATAAAATTAATGACATAACTCGAGAGTAAATAAGCATCAGAACACACCGCAAACAAATAATTAGAATGCGCCAAGAATCGTCTGTTCCTAATGAGATTTCTGGAAGATTGAATGGTTTCCAGGTAAAATATCTTTTTGGCGAAGAAACACTGTTAGGGTTTAAAAGAAATCGGCCACGTAAAATTAATGTTTTTTGTTTTTTTTATATATCTTCTTCTCTCGTGTCCTAAGTACTTATTAAATATTTTTCCAATATTCGGCAGCATATAAAGCACTGTCATTTACCTTTGCCAGATCTTCCCTCGGTCAAGTTATGGACATTCTCGGACATACCAGTAAGTGATCGTAGTTCTGAATCATGCCGCACTCGTCGTCATTACCCATCTCCCATTTAATTAGGTTTGTTTTGCACCGGGTGACCTCGGTCCGCAAGCGGTTGAGGGACTTCCATGTAGAGAAAGGTAGTTGAAGTCCTTTTAGTCCTGATTCTAGAAGTTTTATCGAAGTAAGCGGCATCATTGCTTTCCACAGCGACATCTGTCGTGCTTCCGGAGAAGTTTTCAGTTCTTCTGTTGAGTTTATAAAACTTTTTCTAGATTTTAGTCTAACAGTCTGTATCTTGTGCTCGTACAAAGGATGGCGAGGGTCATCCTTCTGTTTCAAGTGCTTGATTTCAGTTGCAATTCTCCTGCGCACTACAGGTGGTGCTATACCTATTATAGGATATATGCTTGAGATAGGAGTCGGCTTAAGGCATCCTGTAACTATACGGACAGTCTCGTTCACTGCGACATCCACTTGTTTGGAGTGAGCTGAGCACCTCCATACCGGTGCTGCATATTCCGCCGTAGAAATACTTAGTGCCGATCCCGTAGTACGTAGGACGTCTGGTTGTGCTCCCCAGGATGAACCGGTTAGTTTGCGCAGTATGTTATTCCTAGCACAGACTTTTTTCTTGGTGTCATGGCAATGCTGTTTAAAGGTAAGAGTTCTATCAAGCTTAACGCCTAGGTATTTTGGGTTGTTAGAATGTTGTAATCGTTGGCCTTTCCAGTTGACTTTAAATTTTCGCCTGGCCTGCCTATTTCTCAGGTGGAACGCACAAACCTGAGATTTGCTTGGATTCGGCCTAAGGACATTGTCTTCGTAATAGGTTGCGAGTTCTGCCAAAGATGTTGTTAATTTACTTTGCACTGCTTCGAAAGTCTTGCCTTGGGCGGCGACTGCTGTATCGTCGGCATATATACATTTTTTCGTATAAGATTTAATCGGCTGGTCATTGGTGTATATATTAAACAGTATAGGATCCAGGACACTTCCCTGAGCAAAGCCATTTTTTTGGTTTCTCCATCTATTTTTCTTGGATTGCAAATTAACGAAGAAACGTCTGTTTTGGAGCATACATTCAATATAATTTTGTGAGATAATAAAATAATATAGTTAGAGGTAATGATTTAAATAAAATATACGTTTTGATGTTTAAATATTAAAATATATGGTAATTTTCCCCGTAGGCCTATTTAGAAACAAGCGTTAAGACTTTGCTTCATTCACGTCTCGAAACACCATAATTTGACTCTTGAAACATATAGAAAATACGGCTAAAGTTAAATAAATATATTTTAAAATTTAACTAATCCGTGTGAGGACTTATGGAGTACACAGTCGTATAAAATATACCACATGGAAGTATATGGCGATTACTGAATAGACGTATAACATGCAATACGTAAAATACGGAGTTAAATCCCGTTAGTGTAGTATTCCGGGAGTGTTTCTCAGTTTACCATCCACTTCGTACTTAGGGGTTTGATTGTCTAGGCAACTGAAGTTTAACTCTATCGGAAAATTTTAGAATTACATGTATAAATTATATATATTTTTAATATAGCATTTTTAATGCGAATAGAAAGTACTAGATGACGTCACGATATAAATGAGTAACATAATAATTAATTATTTAGATGGAATATATTTAATTCATTATATTTTAAACCCGCGCAACTTGCTGCTCGTGTTTAAACATGTAAATTATATAAATAGTTTCAGTTATATAAATTTGAGAAAAAAAATGCGACAGCCAGCAGAACTCGAACTTGCGACTTTCCATTGAAATATCGGGTGCTTTACCAATTGTGCTATCGCTTATGCTCTATTTCTCTCTTTCTTGAAGCTTATATATACAACTCCTGGACAAAAGTATGGAATACTTGTATTTTTTATTTAATTTTACAAAAGATGGCCTGTTTTAACCCCTTTTTGATTGACTATTTGAAATCAAACAAAATGCATTATAGGCGTGGATCAATTGGATATAAACTGAGACAAATTTTACTTTAAGACGTTTATTTAATCAAAAGTTACATCCAAATCCCTGAAGCTGTACAGGACTAAAAATATTGAATACATTAAACCTTTGGTCAAAAGTATGGAATAAAAGAAGAAAACTACAAAACTAACCACTTCATCGCGACTTTACCCCTTAAATATTGTGGTGACGTCATTCGTCATCATCAAGTGTTTATGGATATGTAAATTGTACAGCTTCGTAAATCAACGACAGCGCCACGACACTTCCATTACAATGGCACCTACGAGAGAATTGAAGCATACTACGATAGTTCTGGTTATTGATAAGTTTAATAAGGAAGAAACGCAAAAAACAATTGCTATTAACCTTAATCGTTCCCAAGGCACTATTTTTAAGATTGTAGCAAAATTTAAACGACTGAAGGTGTCAGAAACCAAGGTGGAAGTGGGCGGCTAAGAAAAACGATTGAGTGAGATGATAGAAATTTGATAAAGATTGTCAAAAAGATATTTTCTTCACCAAAAGAGGTTAATTCAGCTTGGAAGAATAAAGGAGCGGATATTTCTGATAAGACTGCAAGGAATAGACTGAAAGAAACCGGTTACAGGTTTCATAAAGCTAAGAAAAACATATCTAAGAGACAAGCAGAAGTGGGTTCGTTTGCAATGGGTGAAGAAACAAAAGAATTGGTCCATAAGTGATTGGAATCATGTTCACAGATGAGTTGAGGATTTGTCTCGGGTATGGAGATAACTGTGGACATTTTACGTTTATAGGCAGAGTAATGAAAAAATTTCATCAAAACTGTCTTTGAGGATCATCAAAATTTCCAAAAGGCATCATGATTTGAGGCTCAATATCAGCGAAAGGTGTTGGTGAAATAACTATCCGGCAAGGAAGTGTAAACGATGATACATATTTGGATATTTTCGACCATTTTGTGATGAAAACTGTAGAACACTTTGGTGATGATGACTACATTCACCAAGATGACGAGGCATTATGTCGCAAGGACAAGATAATCAAAGCTTACTATGTAGAACAGGATATTACGCGTTTAGACTAGACTGCCAATAGCCCGACATCAATCCGCTAGAAAATATTTTGCTCACACTAAAAAAAAAAACTTAAGCCAGAAGAAACAAACGACTATTGATGAATTAAAAGCTACTGTTCTACAAAATTAGATGGAAATTGATTCTTGTGACTGCGAAAGGCTCGTTTCATCATTACCAAAGAGAATCATGGACATAATTAAAGCAAAAGGAGGGCCTACGAAGTATTGAGTGCCATTAAGGATTGCTCATCAAGGAATCCTAAATTGGTAAAACTTCCATTTTTGAAATACGTTATCTAACTGGTGGAGAACCTCGCAACAAGCTTTCGCTTTCCTCATTCCTCCATTTCTAGCCTATTATTTTCTATATTCTCTAAAGTTAACCAAATGTATCGTCAGAATGATATCGTAACAGATGTATCAACAACCATTGTATATCAGTTGAATAAAATTATTTCTATTCTATTATTCCACACTTTTGATCCAAGATTTAATGTATTCCATACTTTTGTCCCTGCACAGCTTCTGGAATTTTGATGCAACTTTTTTTTTAACATGGTTAATATTCTGGATTGTGGGTTGAAATAAACCTCACCCCCTTCCACTTTCTGGGAATGCTTATGCACCGTCCTGTAAATTTTTAATTTAGTGACCTTTTACCCTAATACAGCGTTAATAATTGTTATTATCTGATTGATGACATTACAACTAATCAATGGTTCCGAAGCTCATCAATTAATTTTATTTTTTTTGTGGGTAGAGGGTAGTCAAGCTATGCTCCAATCAGAGACTTTTGTAAAATTATTACAAAGTTGTAAAGTAAGTTCGTGAGCACTTTTCGTACAACCTATCAGTAGTAATATTTTTACCTTTTTGTGTTTAAAAATTGCTTGGTTGTTAGTGGGGAGGGGGATAGCTTCAGTTAATGTCAGACCCTGAATATTTGGTAGTTGTAACATAAAAACTATTTGTAATAGCACCGGGAGCAGGGGTTAGTCATAACCCCATTGACTTTCCATTTTCCTGTATACAATTAAATTTTGATTGTCGAAACTCTCCCCACCTCTTAGTACACCCATAACCCCTTATAAAATGTTTGCGTACGTTACTGAAACATTGTATTTTCTTTCACTTTATCTAATAAAAACACTGAACATAAGACACGTTACGATTTCCACAGGCACAAAATCAAGATTCCTCTTTTATCGTACAAAAATACGTAGCCTATTAATTATTTGTGGTGGGGGCCTGGACTTCACCCTATGTTGCCCCCTCCTATACTTCGGTCTTTATAAGAAGGCTAAATTTGAATATAATATTCAATTTTTGTTGCTTTTCTCAAGTTATTACAGGACTAGGAAGTAGGGGGAAGCGTCGCACTGCCCCCCCCCCCTTGGAGAGATAGAGAGGATTGCCTCATTGGAGGAATTTTTAGGAGATTGGCTCATATTTACATTACAGACTGAGAAAGTCAGGAAAACTCACAAGTAACCCCTCCCCCACTTCCTCGGAGCTTACACGCCGAATCTAACGAATTTAATTGAGCTTAATGTAGACACATTAAAATCCTTAATGTATGAAAATTAGCAGCTATATTCCCATGGAAATCGAGAAATTAAATATTAAAAGGTAGTTAAAATAGCGCCAATTGAAACCTTTTTGGCAACACGTGGCGAGGTAGCTAGTTGGTCGAAAAATGTGAAAAAGCGAACGCGGTGTGTATTCTAAAATTTTAAAATACGTTCAGTAATACAGAGCTGGCTTTAACTTGTTAAATTTAAACATATTTGATTTTGAAGTAGCTGTAAAGTTATTTTTTTCTCTATTCGTTAGATTGAAGTTCTATATTCCTTTCATTTTATTTCTGAAAGTCATAGCAGAAAACAAATTACTTTAAGTTTTGTAATTTTCATTGCAAGTTGCAATTCAGTTTGTGCATAAGAGAAGCATTCATTTTATTTTGAATCCGGCAAGTGAATGTTTTCGCGAAATAATGTCAGCCAAACTTTTTTTTTTTTTTTTTTTTGAAAATTGCATTTAAGAATTTAGCGAGCTTTCTTCTCAAATGCTGCAGCTTACACTATTATTACAATTAACTCCGTCTAATTTATTATATGCGTAATCAGTTTCTAGCAAAAATATGAAATCATTCCGTTCAGTCTATTCTGTGTTGAATAGTCATAAAACCAATAATTAAACTTATTTTCTTGGAACGAAATACTGCCGTAATAAATCTTATACTAATTTGGCTTAACAAGTCGATTGTTTCGCCAAGTGGGCGCGGTCATTTTCTTAACTAAAAATTATGCGAAGTTAAGATTCTGATTGTGTGCCATTTATTATAAAGAGGCGTCACGAAACCTCCCAAGTTTAAATTTTCACTCTCAGAGCGAAACTAAATGAATCCGTATCTGAACTTACTGTACAGATTATATATATAGAAGCAATATGCTGGAAATAGATAGTGGTGAGATGTGCATGTCTACACATAACAGTGTGGGTGCTTTTTTTCCATGGAAGGTAAACATAAATAAAACCGAGCGGAGGACGAAAAATACGCAAAACGCCTCCTCTTCCGGTGGGGAAAATGTAAATGTAATAAGCGTCCCATCGGCAGAAAGACCGCAGATGTTGAAATTACTGTACATTGTTAAAAATATAGTAAGTGATATTTTGTTATATTATACTCTTATTTGTTTTTAGTTAAGGATTATTAAAAATATAAACATGCTATAGTAAAGTTCTAATCTTTTTCTGTCTACCTATTCGCCAGGAGAGTCAAATTAAGAATTTGACAACAGCGCCAAAATTTCATGCAAGTCTCTGATTATGTTCAGTGAAACTAAGCGGGGCAAAATTTATCAGCCTACCGGCGGCAAAATCACAAATCCGCCACTGCATATGACCTTTAAACATTAAAAAGAAAAACGATTTTCTAATGTTTTTTAATAAAAGCGTAAATTTTTACTGGTAAGGTAAAATAAATAGCATTGAAAAATTCTAGATACAAGCTGAGTTAAGATTTAAAACATGCAGCTATGTTTCATTGCGGAGCGTATTAATTTCGTGGAGCTATATTCAACGATCTCCAAACTCACATTTTACATGTTGCGCGCATCATATTTTATTAACCATTCCTGAAAACTGCGAATATTCTCACTGTACTTATATTAAATGTCACCGTGAAAAAATAATATGTATATATTTTCTTTTGTGTGTGCTGAAAATATGTTAAAAAATGTACGTTTTTTAAAAATATAAATAAAGGAAATCAATAAATATATTAATGCTTATTGAATTAATTAAATTTGTTAAAATAATTAGTATCATAATTTCAAACTTAGTATGGTCAAAGAGCAGCACTTCTATATTTGAAATATTATAACTGGAACTAAAACAATTAAAATATAATATTTTTTCCTCTTTGTAATCGTGCTCTCAATGTTGCTTCAAAACTGCCTTTGCAGCCTTAATTTTTATTATAGCATGTCGGTGTTAAAGTTCGATCAATACATTGTTAGTTCGCGAAAGTATGTAGTGGTGGCGCGTCAAGTTGAAAATGGGTAAACGAATTGTATCTTAAATCATATTTCAAACACAAAAATATAAAAAAAAATTACGTCGCTATACATTTTTTATTTATTTGTACACAAAGCATATTTTTCTCTCTTTTCGTCAATTATTTTTTAAAGTATTTCGTCGTTTTTTAGTATTTGGTTATGCTTAATATATAGCGAACGCCGTCCTCGCTCCCAAATTTGTAGTGAACAAATATTCTATATAGTGACCACAATGTACATACACAATGTAATACAGCAGGGTTTCTTTTTATGCGGATTTTTTTTATGCGATCTTGAAGTTAGGCGATTCATAATTCCCTGATTTGGGATAAATTTCATGACATACAATCGGTCGCAAAGTTTTTTTTTAATCCATTCGGCAACTGGGCCCCTACTCTATTTATTTATATGGCAAAAGCGTTAAACTAAGGGGGAGGACATAGGGGAGGATACAGACTTTGGAAAAATTGGGGGGGCGATTTCAAAATTTGCCCTTGACATTGCTGGAAACCGGAAAACACTATTTATTAACGTGTATATTTGGTAGAAAAGGGGGGGGGCTCCCCTAAATACGCGCCTGGTTCAGCATAAAAGAAATATCATGGAAGAGTTTATATCAATTTTCAAGATATATTGCTTACATTTATTTTTGTAGGCGGAAATATGAAACGAAGCTACGAAAGCGGTGCGGAAAAGAGGAAGAAGAAAAAAGCTGAAGATTTAAAGAACACTTGTTTGCAAAAAGTAACTCAGTACTTTCACAATGTGTCTAAAGCTGAAACTTCAGTCGAATTACCATCAAGTGCAGAAAGTGAACCGACTAATTATGATGTTCAAGAAAAATTGATAGAATCAGCTGAACTAACTCCTTCAACTAACTCACAAAGCGACAACACAGCTTCTTCACCTCTCTCTTTAGCTTCACTTTCTTCGGACTTAGTAAATTTCAAAGGGAAATATTCGTCTTCCGAAGTTAAATGGCATCTTATAGGTAATGGTCCGAATAGATCGGAAGGTCAATTTCCACGAGATGATGATGGCAGAGGATTCAGCGAGTCACATTATTACCACATTTCCAAATCTGGCATGAAGATTTCCAGGTCATGGCTTTCTTATTTCCTAATATTAAACAAGTGTTTCTGTCATCCATGCTGGTTTTTGGTAATAAAAGTTCGAAAAACCTACAGTGGATGGAGGGCTTTAATGATTGGGTTCACCTAAACAGAAGAGTTGAGAGACACGAGTCATCCTTTCAACATTTACAGGCATGTAAAGTCCAACAGCAGTGGGTGCACAAGAACACTATAGATGAGGAACTTGAGGAAAGCATTTTGGAGGAAACAGAGTTATAGAAAAAGGTTTTAGATCGTGTTATAATTGTCTCTCTAACGCTTGCAATGCAAAATATAGCTATTAGAGGTCACAGAGAACATGTTGAGGGCAGTAACAACAAGGAAAATTTCTTAGCAATTATAACTTTACTCGGAAAATATGATCCAGTACTTCTTGAAATATTAACAAAGCCGAAGAACTCTGTTACTTACTTGGGCCCTACAATTCAGAATAAAGTTATTTCCACACTTTGTAATAAAATACTTTCAGACATAATGATCAGCGTAGCCAGTGCTCCATTCTTTTCTATCATAACTGACACTACACAATATGTTTCGAAGATTGGTCAATTGAGTTATGTATTGCGGTATGTTTTTATTGAAAGAAATGAAATGAATGTACCGACAAATATAATAATTAGGGAAGACTTCGCTGGTTTTAAAGTTGTTGAGGGACAAACGGGTGCAGAATTAGAAAAGCAATTGTTACTTTTTATGGAAACAAATCTGGTTACAATCTGAAACTTTCGAAATTACGAGGAATGGGATTTGATGGAGCAGCAAATAAGAGCAAAATATGCAAGGGTGTGCAATCAAGACTGGAAAAAAACAAAAACTGGCAAGATATGTACATTGTGCTTCTCAGAACCTCAATTTAGTTTTAAATGACTCTGTGAAGGATGTCAATGAAGTACGCACGTTTTATGACATGGTGGAACGGTTGTATGTTTATTTTGCTGTTAGTATTTCACGTTGGGCAAAACTAAAGGGACAAGGTACTGTAAATCGGTGTATGAAAAGATTATGCCCCACTCGATGGTCTTCCCGGATTGAATGTCTAACTGCAATTCGTTTTATGTACAAGGACATTATGAAAGTTCTCGCGCATATAATAGTAACTGGAAAAAATAATGAAAGAACGGAAGCAACTACACTTAAAAATTACTTTGAAAATTACGAAACGATAATTATGATTGTTTTGGAAGCAGAAATTTTAAGCAGCATTAATACCGCATCAAAGCTTTTGCAATCCTCTGAAGCAGATCTGAGCAGCGCTGCAATGTTGCTGGAGAGAGCTGTGAAAGATGCAAAATTCATGCGAAGCAAGTTCCAAGACATAGCCCAGAAGGCACACATTGTCGCGAAATCATGGGGAACAAATCCAGTGTTTGCGAACAAAAGACAGGGTCAAATGAAGAGACATTTTGATGAACTGTGCAGTGATGAACGCTTGTCGAACTCTGAACGCTATTTTGAGGCCCAGGTATATAATAGAAATTTGGATATAATAATCACCCAACTGGAAGCCCGTTTTGTCTCACTGAACAAAGTAACTGGTTTATTTCACGTGTTAACTCCTCAGTCGTTAGTGTTACTCAGTGATGTCGCATTGCACGCTGCAGCCATGACACTTGTTGATGAATATGACGTAGATATTACCTTCACATTTGCTTCACAGATCATTTCTTTCCGATCGATCTTCAAAGAACATATTTCACATTTGAAAACTGTTCTGTATGTTGCAAAATTCTTGATCAGTGAAAACCATCTTCTTGTTTCCAGTTTTTCTGAAATATGTACAGCATTAATTTTATTTTTAACAATTCCTGTTACGGTTGCTTAATTAATGCCATCTCTGTAGCAAGCAAAAATTTTAGATTTAGTTATGTCATAAACATAAAGAATTTTTTTTATCCCGATTTAAACTCTTTTTGCTTTAATACAATCATTCACTTACTTTGTATAAAATCGATATAAAAGTTCAGAAATACACTTTTCATTTTGTTGTAAACAGCGTACCTGTGTCTAGAGATAAAGCTTCAGCGTAACAATTTGAAAAAAACAACAACCACGTTTAGATAAATCAAAACATTTTTCCCAATACTGTTTAACAGACGCGGTGGAGTGAAAACAATTTTTACAACAACGGCACCAAATATATGACCCTTAGCTGGTACTCACTCAAACTTTTTTGCAATAAAATTATTAAAAAATGCAACTTACCTTAAGAAACAATGTTTTTAACCAGCTAATTTATAACATTACCTACGAGATATAACATTACCTACGAGTGCCAAGATCATGCAGAGTCCGCCAAAGGTAACTGAAAGATCTTACAATGAGAATTAAACTTTCAGTTTTTTCTTTCGCCTTTATTTTTAAATTTTATTTTGTGGTCTTATCGAACAATGTATTCCATTTTATTTCTACAGCTATCTGCCTGCTCACTTTTTCTATAAACGATACCATTCAAATCACTCTCCCATCTTTTTTTCACATTTTCTTGGAGTCT
The DNA here is from genome assembly GCA_006491805.2 of Dysdera silvatica. Taxonomy (NCBI): domain Eukaryota; kingdom Metazoa; phylum Arthropoda; class Arachnida; order Araneae; family Dysderidae; genus Dysdera; species Dysdera silvatica. The sequence goes on along the minus strand of QLNU02003177.1, from coordinate 36,360 downwards.
GAATTTGAAGTTTTTCTGTTCATTGCCGGAAATGGGTGCATTTCGACAGATGTTGATAGAGATGGGCAGAGTGAAGAGCGGGCTCAGTAACGTTCAACATCTCACTCTATGCCATTTCAATAGCCAATGATCAATGGACCTCGCAATACAATTCTTTTACTGTCAAAATACTTCTTCAAATTAGTGGTGGTGGTGTGGTATGGTCTGGCCCTATTGCTTAAAATTAGGGTCCTTTTCGTCAGCCACCTGAGCTTTTACTTTGTAACTACTTCCTTTGAAGTTTCTTCAAAGTGGAAGTAAAAATTAATGAACCACACATGCATAACTAATGAAACCAAATGCCTCAAAACGTGATGGAATGTGTAATGGAAAACATCAAAGCCAAGTAGCAAGAATATTTAAAATGGAGTAGGAAGCATTAAATAACATCAATTTGAAGAAAAAATGAGTTTATGTTAAAGACGAAGATAGATATTAATCGATAGCTAAGATCAATGTTGCAGCTCCTGTTTGCAGATGGGTAGACGAAAGTGAGATTGAGAAAATCACAAAATACAAAAAATTGCAAATAGAGGAGAGACTCTGAAGAGAGAAGGCTACCATTGTTTCGATTGTAGTTGGTTCATTGGGCACATTGGGCCTCGTTTACAAAACTCTAGAGTGCCACCTCAACACACATTAAAAACTAACAATAAATACTGCTATCAAATCCAAAAAGCCTAACTTTTGAGGCCAGCTTACAGTCTAATTAGGCACTTCTAGTTATTCGAGGTCCATCGAAAGGATTAATACCTAAACTGATGAAATCCGCCAAATACATGAACTGTGAATTTGCAAAATAACAATAAAATATCGTAATAATAATAATAATAAAGAAAAATCGACCCTTAATAGCTGCTTGAATGTCGTTTATGCAAAGAAGCAACAATAAAATAGTTTTGTGCGTTGACCATTCAGAATTGTGTTTACACCTTGCGGAGTGTAATAATATCTTATATAAAGTTGCTTCGACGATTCATTGGAACCTGTACCAAAATGTAATTAAACAGTCAACAAAAACTGATGGAATCACAAAGCTAATAAGGCTACTCAAAATGAAAAAGCCAAGATACTGTGGAACTTCCGTATTCAAACCTGAAAAAATAAATAAATGTATATATAAAGACACAGTCCCACCCTCTCGGTCTTTTTCTCTCCTCGTTTCTGAGAAATGAATATTTATTCAGATTTGAATAGAATAAATTCCGGTTATTTAATATTTTGTATTTATCTGATAGTGAATTTTAGAGTTTAACTCCTTTGTAAGTATGTTGTTTCAGTTTAACTCAAATCTAATTTTTGGCAAAGAAAATTCATTCATAGCCAAGAAAGAAACAAGCACAGAATGGGATTTTACCTATGGGTGGAGAAGTTTAGTAAAGAAAGGGATTTCATATCCAAGCTTTTACCTCTACCCATTCATGACTGGTTTTGCTTACCGACCTGGGATTAACGTTAATAATCATTTTTTATTCGTATCTTTCAAATGACATGCAACTTGACGTACGTTTCCATTTGAAAATTTTGAGTTGACTTCCGGGGTCACACACCAAAAATTTTTCACTCAAAAAGTGTGCCCCCAAAAATAATGGGATACGTGTTCGCCGATTTTTCCATCTACCCAACCGTTTCCGAAAAAATGACCCGAGTCCGACTTTGTAAATACCCTGTATAACAAAAGTCGCCTCTACGCTCTACTGTCCCTATATATAGTTATGCAGCAGGTAAAGCATCGCCCCTACGTGTTGCTGTCCCTGTAACTATGCATACAGGCGAAGTATCATGTAGGGGAAACTTCGGAAAAGTTGCGCTTTTTTATAGATTAGACTGAAAGTTACCTCTACACTATACTTCCCCTGTACGCCTATCTGTACACAGGGGAAGTATCGTATAGGGGAACATTAAATTCAATCCAGCTTCCTCCTCTCATAACCCCTACCCATCCCTTCACGCAGAAAATTGGTTTTTGTCAGATAGTAGGTAACGTTCTTAGGTTGGCTAAATAAACAAATAACTCAAATTAACGACATTTATAGGCCTTTACATCTGATTTTACATTTGACAACTTATTTAATTTGTTATTATAGCAGTCTAAAGAAAAATAAAAAAGCCTTAAAATAATTTTTAACCACATTAACTTATAATCAAAGTTCATAACTACCATTCATTGTGATATAGAAATCTTCAAACGTGGCTCTTAATAATTTCAATGCGATCCTTAAGCTTGTTTCATGGAGGTGAGTTGTTTCTTTCGTGAGCACTTTTTCACTTAAAAGCTACCTCACTTCTGTGAAGGCCTGCAGTCAGGATGAAGGGGCGACTGGCGCAAGGCAAAGGGCATATGGGGCACATGACACACGGGGTCTCACTTGTATAAAATAATTTCCCGGAACGGTACAGGATTTAAATATCATGGTGGTGTTTTTTTTTTGTTCTTATGAGGAGGATACATTATAGATTGCAAGACCCAATATGGTTTATTAAGGTAACCATGTGAAACTATTGTATTGTAAAAATGTTCTTACATGTATAAATAGTTAGAGTTAAATTTGTGTACGTGTTATTTATGTTGAGATTAATATATTAAAATTATAACGGTATGAATTTTCATATGTCTGTCATGCACTATATCGTCATTTTCTTATATTGGAGAACTTCTTTCAGTCTATGCTGATAGTATCCTGGAATGCTGCCACTATATTATGATATAAATCTTCCGCATTTAGATTGTGAATATTGGTATTTTGTCTCAAATTGATTAGCTTAGTTTTTGTTAGAATTTTTCCTTGTCTATTTATTATACATACAGATAATTTTATTGTGGAAATATTTATTAGCTATAGTTTTCGTTGGTGTTTATCACCTTCCATTTTTCTTTGTATGTATATGATGGGGGATCAGGACTTGTCAAACTGTACTTAAACAGTTTTTTTCCTGATCTCCCATTAAGACTATATTTTATATTTGGTGGTGTTATTCTTCAGAATTGTATTTCGTATATATTCTTAATGAATAAAAGAAATTGATTGATTGATTGATTGATTGATGTCACTATAAATACAAATAAATTTGACGCTCCTCTGATGGCTTTTTTTTTGTTTATTGCAACTACAAATACTGTAATATTAGCATATATCAAGGTTTGTATTTTAAATTTTATGGTGGTGGAAGAGGAAGAATTTTGCCCACGGCGCCTTCATTCTCAAAGCTAGTGGCCATATTTAAAATTCATAACTGGCCATAAGGAAAATGTTATTGTTTATTCAAAATTGAACGATTACACCAAAAACTAGAATTTTAATACAACTGCAGATGTCTGGACGTGCGAGTAAGTCATATAAATTCACCCATGTTTGGGCCTTTGCAAATTTCACATTCACATGAAAATAAAATAAGATTGGCTTTCCTCTGATGAAGTATTGAACGTCTGTTGACTGTAAGTGTATGATTGAGAGTCCAGAAAATATTCTTGCATGTAGCCGTCAATATTACAAGAGCTACTTACTGCCCCTGCATACAGGGAATAAATATTAGAAAAGGATTCATTGAAAGGGAACAATAGGCATCATGTCTAATGCTACTGCTCCATCTAGTTTTTGAGGCGTATTCTGAATTTTCCATTTTATTAAATTCTTAGCAGTTCTCGTTTCACCTTCCCTGGTTGAAACATCTGTAAGTTCCGACAACGGAATCAACGAATTATGCTGCAAAAACGCTCTGTCACTTGGATCCAACAGAGGTGGATCTAGAGAGGGATTATTTTTTGGGGGGATGTAAAATACAGTAGGACCCATTTATAAAGAGCCCGCATTTAACGAATTTCCAGATATAGCGAGGAAAATATGGATTTTGTTTGGTATAATGATTAACCGCAATGCAATTTAACCGCTTTTAAGGAACACGTCTTTTTGGACCCCGGACTTAATGTACAATTGAAAGAATAAAATAGGAAATCAAATTTTTCGTTAAATTCTGTCATTATATGAAGTTGGTAGTTATAATCTACACTCGTTATAACAAATTTCTACCGAAGTTTTATGGATTTGGGAGGGGAAATTTCCCTAATCCCCCCCATGGATCCGCTACTGGATCCTACCTTGCATGCAGAGACAAGAGAAGAATTTCTTCCGCTGAATCGTACATTCATTTAAAAAACAAAGCATTATTTAAAATGGAGATCAAAATGGATTGCAAAAGCTTCAGCTTGTTTATACCATTTTCATCGGACTTGACGTTTCCGAATACAGACATGACTACAAAAATACTCAAGGTGCTGCTTTCTCTTTATGGACGTTTTCTGTTAATGTTTGGAAACTTGTTCCCAATGCCACATTCGGAAAATAGCTCAGAGCTGTCCTTACAGCGTAGTTTCAAATTGTAGTTTCTAACGCTCTCGGTCACTGCAATTCCAGTTAGAAGATCTGCAGGTTTTGTTTGTAGAATATCGTTTACTGGCCAGATCATTTCGTAAACCTTCTGCGTCATTGAAAATGAAGCCGAGTTCCTTCATTTTTAGAAAGATCCCTCCAGCCTGAATGCAAACCTCCGCTGGAAACTTTGGTCCTGCCGAAACCTTCTCCAGTACCTTCACCATTTTTTCATATAAATCACCCTAAGCAAATGCAAATATCGTAGAGTAATAAGGGTTGTTCCTGCTCTTAACTTATTATTTGTTATTGTATATTTGTCTTTAATAGAGACCGGATTATATGCACTAAAAACTAGCAAAATATACATGTAAATATCATTAAAAATCCCTAAAATATGCATTTTTGTGCACTCAAAAAGGTAAAATATGCGCTTAAAATGAAAAAATGTGCACTTAAAATGAAAAAATATGCACTTAAATATTTCTTCGCTTACTTAAAATGTAAATGACCTGAGTTTTAAAAGTAAAGATTGATTTTGTAACAAAACTAGCTGAGTAGAAATATTTTATATGTTGCACAAACGTGGACACAGGTTTATCATCAATGTTCGGTACAATTAAGCTTCGTCTTCTGTCAATCAATTGCATTTTATGCCCAAACAGATCCTTTCAGATCTACCGAAGTTATTGGATTGCATTTATAAAATTTTGCGGGTAGTTTATAATGAATAGTCTATCCGTGATAGATTATCGGCGACGTCTACTTATAGATAATGGTGCAGAATTTTGCTCCATATAAGTATTTGTTATCTAATATGACCTTAGATTAACTACCTATCTAGTACAATGGAACTAAACCTTTCTGTCTCCCTTCTAAAGATAACGGCTAATTTAACTATGACCGTAACTACATCTTTGGCATCTCAGGACATTATTAAATATGAACATTTGCAAATCCATTTTTCTTTCTGTTAATATGAGAGCAAAAGGAAAGTTTAACTTTATAGTTATGTAAAACATTTCTGACAAAAGAATAATAAAATTACTAAAACCCTTGAAATATGCATTTATGTGCACTTACAGTGAAAACAGCCAAAATATGTAATTGAATATGCATATAATCCGAGCTCTAGTCATTAATTTATTTGAAACAATGAAAACTTTAAATTCATCCACGACATGAGCAAATTAAAGAAGTGGACGGATGAAAAATTATAAAAATACTGCGAACATGTACAAATAAAAATAAGCGACAAGCTTCATATTCCTCCAGGCGTGTGAGTTCTTATCCAACCTTTAGATGTTTATTTTTTTTGGTCATTACAATTTCGTTTTTAAAATATTACAAAATACGTCACGGTAAATGAAATTCTGATACAATCGACTGATCGCAACGAAATAATAAAAATGCATTCATTAATTTATAATCAAATTCAGTCCAAGAAAGGTAAGTCTATATTAATGTACCCTTAGGTTTCTTGCAATTGCACTAATGTTCTTATCGAGTCATTTCATAAAATTTAATCTCTATCATTTTACGTCGACCACAAAGAATGTGGTTTTAATGAATGCAAAGAATTTCATTTTTTAAAGTGTACACATTGCGATACAAATTTATGTTTTATGCATTTTTACATAAGTTATCGTTTTCATGAGTAATCAGAAGATTTAGTACTTTAAATTTATGTCATGTATTTCTTTTACGTTAGGATTCGCCTAGCATCAATATAAGGCATGCAAATGTGCCACTTCACAGGGCCGAAAAATTATAATTTTATTTTAATAGCGGAGAAGTGAAATAAAAAATATTCTTATTGATTATTGACTGTGAGAAATAGTAAGAATAACTAATTAAGAAGAATGTTACATACCTGGGATAAAAGGGGGTATTTAAATACGCATAGGGAAATACTTTAGTTAGAGCTCGCTCAGCAGACAACTTACCGTTATTTTTCGTCAACAATCCAAATGAATGTAAAACTACCCCTAACTGAAGACTTCACTTTACGGCTGTGCAGTTAAGCGCTAAGCTGCGTTTTAGTGTAATTATGAAAATTTAAAAAATTCATAAAAAAATCAGAAGTTGAGTTTTACAGAAAATTTCTTTCGGTTTTATTCTTTATTTATATGGATCTGTCATAATATATGTCTCCATTTGAGGTGCGACTGGCATTTCGGAGGATTTCCTTGTGAGTGTAGCTGTTTTTTTATCTTAAATAAATGGGTAAATACAGTAAACACCTCTGAAGGCCCACTTTCTTCAATGATATCTTTTTTTCGAAGCGGATTTTTTACCATACTGAACGTGTTTTACCTAATTTAAATGTATACTGTTTGCAAATATAATAAAATTATTAATATTTTTTATAAACATGTATTATTTTGGTTGAAACCTTGTCACTTATAAATCTGTGCTACACATTTATAAAGATAAATAAAAAATTAGGATGATATATAAATATACTGTTTTTCATTAAAGTTAGATGTGAATAATAGGACTTTACAGTTTTAAAGAGGATTGGTGTAAACGTAGTTTATGTATATTCTAAAAATTAAAATCATACATAATTTAGGGGCCGTTCAAGTATTAAGCAAATTTCTAGCCATTTTGTACCTACCTTATAATAAAAAAAATAAGAAATATAAACTTTTTAAGGACTTTTTAAACTTTTTCTCCTATACCTAAAAAGCTCTAGTACGAGCTTAAAAACGTAGGTGTCAATTTATTAATCATAATGAAAATCTTACCCCTTCTCCAAAAGATGTTTATACTTGAACGGCCCCTTATATATAATTATATTAATTAAAACAATCTTTGTTTTTAATTTAATTTAATTAATTAATGCGGCGAGGGTTTACAAAAAAATCAGGGAAATTTTAAGCATATTTACTGGAAATCTAGGAAATGTTAAGGATTTTTTAAATTCAGATTCTGTCGCCACCCTGACATATCCCTTTAATCGCTAGAATGATAGTAATTATTAAAAACATGACATTCAAATTTTTTATTTATAACCATTGGCACTAACTACCCTCGAACATTGAGGTGAGGGACTATATCCCTCACCCCAATATCTCAGTGTTCGGCACATGGCATTACTTAGACATTCTATTGAGTCAGAAATTTTCTAAAAGAGGCTAATTTTTTTCTAGAGGGGCTAAGCTTCATCCCCTAGTTATGAAAATGGAAATAGCCAAAATTTACCTTCTGCCTCTGAAAAGGGGGTTTAGAATTATAAAATGATATAACAAAAAACAGAAATCCAAACTGCAATAAAAAATTGCGTAACCCACAAAAATATTTTACAAAATCTTGGGATTCCGTGGAATCCAATTTGAATATAACTAGCATATCGTATTATATGCCATATAGGATACGAACGTAATTATACTACAACACTGATATTAATTTTACTGTCACTTTTTTATCACTCTTTTATCACTTATGTTCTCATCCCTTTTTAAAACGTTATTTTTGCGTTTTCAATGCGCCGTGAATAAATGGTAAAACAGCATTCCATAACGAAATGTCATGGCTAAGCCATGATGGCTTATCTGGAATGACTTGGAAATTTAGTGTACCTTCTTAAATGTGTAGAGATTTTTCTCACACTAGTTCTGCTGCTGCTTCGTTTTCTCCTTCATAGAGAATGGGGGGAATTGCTAAAACGTGGACACTTTTTAAACGTAACTTTAAGAATTTTGCAACCCTTAGCTGCAGCTTTAAACTCTTCATCGTTTTTTTTCCTCTCTCAGCAGGCATTTCCGAAACTTTGTAATCCAAATGTTAAAGTCTTGTAACTAGGACGGGCATTACCCTTTCTCGGTTGGGGTGACAGCGGACACCATGTGGCTGCCATTAAAAGGTCATGGGTTCACGTGGAAATGATACATGCATTGGCGTACGCAGGGGGTGTTGATGGGGGTTGTAACCCCCCATTGCAATGAAATTTTGTATATTTAACATAGGAATATGTGAGTTGTAGCTCTGTAACCCCCTTAGGAATTTTCTGCGTACGCCTATGGATACATGTATGTAGTTTTGCCTTTTTCCTATGCTAGTACATTGGTTTCGGTATAGATCAGAGCTAATCTCTGATGTGACGTAACGCACCCCGTCTTAATATAATGCCAACCAGATCCCTTTAGGAATTCCTGAAAGGAGAGGGAGATGGGGTCCTAAGACAGGGATTTGGGGAGAGGTCGAGAAGAGAAGCGCAAAAGCGGGCAATGAAGAAGTGGCATTGTAGTAGTTCAAAAGTAATAAATTCCACAGAAATGCACACAACTATTTTAATTGCATTCACAAAAAAATTCTGCATTAACGTATATTTTTTTAAGTGACATATACACCCATAGAGTTTGTTACTCAAACCTTCAATATAGTATTTGTGAACATATACATATAGCTCGATGTAGGCAACTGGTGCCAAGCCCCTGCTGGCCACAGCTTGACTACAGGCCTGCTTCTGTGTACAAAAATAAGGTAGTATAGAGTCTGTCCATTTCTTCACAGAAATATTTGAATGTGCTGAAGATTGTTGAATTGGTCTTAATAAAATTAACAACTTTCGCAGATTGATTGAGCACTTCCTTCAATGAATGTATTCCTCATTTTGCTAGTAGGCTATTGGATTTTCACATAAGTGTCACTTTGGATACCAAAACTCTATAGTTTTGTTTTTGTATTTTCGTGTTAACCACAAATTGTTGGTGTTTTTCGCCATTACCAATATTATTATCACGTACCACAATCTGCCCGCTACGTATCGCCAGTTGTACGCGTACCACAGTTTGGAAACTGCTAATCTAATCCATAAAAATCGGAATTTTTCGGAAATTGCCCCTACCTGATACTTCCCCTGTATACATATTTATATACTGGAACAGCAGCAAGTAGGGGCGATAAGTTACCTGTTGTATAACTATATGCAGCGCCAGTAATGCGTAGTGGCGACTTTTCTCACATATTCAGGGAAAGTAGAAGAATCCTTTAATGGACGAAATACGAATAATGTGATTATACGCAAAAAGATTCCCGATACCAACTATGGTTAACACCAAAATATGGGCTGATTAATTCAACTGATTCTCCAGATATAAATTTTTAGTTTCAGGGAGATTATTATGGGTCACCCTGTAAGTTTTAAATGCAAAATGAAGAAATTTATTCACTAATGCTAAATATATAAGTCTGCTTAGATATTTAGAATTATTAAATATATTAATAAAATTCATCACAGAACATTAAGGAATTCTAAACCCCTTTGTGGCAGTCTGGGCAGAAAAGCGCACCGAATGCAGCCTTAGTTAGAATTGGTATGATCAACCCCCGTAACTGCATGATCAGCTCCGCGAAACTTCTAACTGGCCACTTTTCCTTGGTCAATTTGCGAATTGACCATTTATTGTTGGCCACATCGCGAATTGGCCTGTCAAAATCCAAATTTTCGGTGTATTTCGGACTTTAGCCAAACGATTTGGCCAAAGTTCGAAGTGACTGGTCACTTCGCGCTTCGGCTAGACATCAGGCTTTGTCCGTAATACACACACACACATATATACAGGGTGTAATACTTTATGTTACTTGTTTATGTTTCAATTTATGAGTTTGTTTGTCAACATATTTATTGTCAATACAAAAGTTTTTGGCGTATATTGAATGTAACAATTTTTATGTTCCTACTACTGATTGGGTGGACGGACGGGTAGGAAGAGGCGACAAAAAGTAGCCTTGGGGCGACAAAAATAGCCTAAGGGCGTCAAAATAGTAAATCCGCTCATGAGGGGGGGGGGCGAAATATCTGTGGCACGCTGGCGGCCAACAACCCAAAACCGGCACTGGAAGGAGGGTAGACATTTAACAAATCTATAGTATAAACGACATCGCCTGGCTCAGTTTCACGGCGTCAATACAGAATTGTTGCCACTACTAAAAAAAAGTATATTGTC
>QLNU02003177.1:0-25900 GCA_006491805.2 Dysdera silvatica | reverse complement strand
GCCTTAGTTTTGGATATAGTGGTGGAAGAGAAAAGTATAAGGGGTCAAAGAGAGGCATGTAATTCATATTGTATTTTCCCTGAATAAAAACTTCGCCTTTCAGCCAGTTTTTTACGTTCAAGTGTTTTCTGGGACACTACAATCCCACAAACACAAAAAACAGCAAAATTTTATGAAACCTTCTTGAAACTGAAATTTTCACTTTTAGGTTGTCATATATTTTTCATTTAGACATATTTAATAATAGTGAGTATACTTTTCATGTTTTCATAAACTTCTTACATTCTCACAGCGTGCGCCACTGAAAGAAATGTTCATTATTTCCTTTATGGAAAAGGGCAGCTTTTAAGATGAATGTTGAAGAGTCGATAAATGGATGATTTTCACATATGTTTTCTTCCACTTGACAAGTAGCGCTAACAACTCTTAAAAATAAAATAATATTTTCAAAGTTAATTATTACTTATAATAGATTAAAATTACTCAGCTAATAATAATTATTTGGCTAAGATTAGTATCATGATGTAACACTACGCGGCATGAATGAAGAGAAGAAATACAACATAGTAACTTTTAATGAGAAACGTAGTAAACTTTAATGAAAAAGTGTAGTAAATTTTATTGAAAAATATAGTAAATCTTAATGGAAAAACTATGTTTAGTGACGTAAATTTAGGACTAGATTTAGCCACCCCTCGTCAGGAATGGAAGTAGTCCGAAACTACACAAAACTAATATGTTCGTTCTATCAACAGTCATCGTTCTAGAGCAGTGGTTCTTTAACTTTACTGGACCGTGGACCCCCAAGAATTAACTCAAAGTTTAAAGCCTGGAATTTGCATCATACATATTTATTTCTAGTGTTTCAGCACTCATTTTCACCATTTAAGGAAGGATTTTTTTGTCCCTCATAATTTATTCTTAGGATTAAAGAGAAAATCCTTTTCTTATTATTTTCCGAACCTTTGTGGAACACTCTGGTCTCGCGGACCCCCAGGGGTCCGCGGCCCACAGTTGAAGAACCACTGTTCTAGATTATTCTGGCTCCATCAGTTGATGATGAAAGGCGTTGAAAAAGTTGTATTTATTTATTTTTATTTATCTATTTTTTTATTTATTTAATAAAAAGAAATTCGGCTCAATACCACTATGCAAGTAAGAATATAACAAGAACACTATTGATATCTCGCCGGGGCAGCACTAGTAAAAACGTAAGTTTGACAAAGCCAGTGATACCCCAATGAGTAGTAGAGCAGTAAACTATATAACATGAATAGAGCCACAATACGAAAACAAGTCCATGAAAATAATATGTATCAATAAAATACATTAACTAAGCAAAACAGCAGGAAATAAAACAGAAGATCACAATATCCACAGGTATAAAAACATGAAATACATAAACATATTATCTAGCAATTTCGATTATTGAGGGGATATTTGGTACTTGGAGGACAGAAATTGGGTTTCTTCATGCCAGGCTGAAACTCGGAATCGCCTTGTGATCGTTTACAATATTTTTCGTGTGTTGGTTTATAAAAAAAGCTTCCAAAAAGTTCAATGCGGATGGCAACCTTGTTTGACGGATGATCGAAGTATCTTGGAGGTTGAAATTGGGGATTTGATCCCGGCAATGAATTGCGATAAAGGATTTATTTAATTCGACCTTTTAAACGTAGCGTTGGTACTCCTTTATTCTGTAAAGTAGAGCACGTTTAGCCTGGCCGATAAGTCTGGCCACATTTAGTCTAGACCACTTGCATTCCTGGCATACGGCTGTCAGAAGCGTACGTGGCTAAATATCGCAATTTCATTAAAAATTTATTACACTTAAAACGCTGTATTCCTTCTTTTTAATTATTTCCCTATTTAGCATGTGCATTTTAATTATATAGTATAGTTTTTAACAATGAGTGTCGGCAGCATAGGGCAAGGGTGGGCACTTGCCCCCTCCTGGATTTTTTTAAAAAAATTCAGTTCTCAGGTTTTTTCTCAAGAGCAAAAATCAAAAATATGCAACCTCTCCTCGAAATGTTTTCATTTTTTTACTATGTATATACAGTGAAACCTGTCTAAGGCGGAAACTCACAGAACCAAAAAAAAAAGAAAAAAAAATTCCGTAGCATGTTGGTTTCCGCCTTATGGAGGTTACATGCAAAATAAATACATACATGTAAGTTAAATTCAGTGGTACAGTTAAATTCAGTGGTAAGAGATGACTGCATGTGCTATTTTTTTTCTTTGTCTTATCTTGCGAACTTTAAGACTATATTTTCCTTTTGATAAAAATATTTATTTTATCACTGCATTTTATTTTTATTAATTTTAATTTTCGCACTATTTTGTGGTTTTAGTAGTTACGATCAATATGATGCAAAATTTCATGCTAACTATACATGCCTATACCATACAAAAAGTCTTACGTAAACTTAAATTGTAACGATAAATTACCTCCCTTGTAAAGATAATGATTCCCTTGTATAAAGATACTCTTCCTTGCGGTGGGTTTATCCATGAATTGATAAAGTCGATGTGAGTGACTTTTCGTTCTGGTTAATAATGAACGTTTTTATTTAAGAAGTGGGTGGCGTTGTCATACGCAAGGGGGGGGTGGTCGCGATTATGGTTGTAACCCCCATTGCGATGAAATTGTGCATAGTATACATGTAAATACAATAGAGTTTTAGCTATGTAAACTTCCCCCCATTGTAAGCCTGTAACCCTCCCCTTATGAACTTTCTGGGTATGCCTATGGTGGGTGAGTGATGTGCCAAATGGTGGTCGGGCAAGCATACGTGTACGCAGAAAGTTCGTAAGGTGGTTTATAGGCTTAATGGGAGGGGTTACAGAGCTACAACTCATATATTCCTATGTTAAATATAAAAAAAATTCATTGCGATAGTGATTACAACCGCTAAAATATCCTCCTGGCTACATCTATGCGGACAAGGGCATTCTATATCTGTAAAATGTCTTTTGTTCGTCATCCCCCACTTTGCTATTTGCATTGTATGCCCTCTTTCCTTTTTCTGCTGAGAAAATTTTTTTCCTACTAACGATTTTCCGCTTTATGAAGGCTTTTCTCTTTAACGGGACTAAATACTGCTTTCCGTTTCCGCGTTAGAGAGTTTCTGTGTTAGATAATGTTAACTACCACTGACTTTTGAAGGGACCGCAAAAAAATTCCGTGTTGAGCAAGTTTCCGCTTTATGTAGGTTCCGCCTAAGACAGTTTTCACTGTATATATATATAATTTTTTCCTCTAACCTCTTTGCGATTTTATTTTTCAATTTTAAATGGAAATGCACTGGCTAAAAATAATGCAAATATTTTTGAATAAGCCCTTCCCCCTCCCATTTCTTCAAACATAAAAGGAGAATGAACGCGGCATATATAAAAGGTAGCGTTTCCTTTAATGAAGTTATATAATGATATAATAACTGATAATAATCCATATGATATTGTAGTGACGTTATACAAGATTATGGCAACTGATAACACTGTATATTATCTTATATAACAACGAAAAAGTTTTTTGTTTTTTCTACTGGATTAATAGAATTTTGCGACGAAAATCTACACTGAATATATATATATATATATATATAGCGAAAATCGTTTATAACGACGCCGGTTATAACGACCAACCGCATATAACGACGGAATTTTTACAAGAAGTTTGATTTGCTATTCTACTCCATACTAAATATATCGGTTATAACGACATCGTATATAACGACGAAACCTGCTTTAACGACAGCGATTTTGTAGTCTATGTAGATTCTAAGTAGGGAAATTCGTATCGGATATAACGACGCGACTTGACAGTCATAAGTCGGAACAATGTGGGTTAGTTATCAAAATTTAAGCGTTATTCTAATCTTGTTTATTTACAAATGTCCGAGAAATTTTTATTACTGCTAAACCTGAATATTGAAGATAACGAACCGTTAAAAAAAGCCACGTGATTTATTAATTGAATATCACGAGGGTCATATTCTTCAGGGCCCTATTCTATTTTTTAAGTATAGGGCCCACAAAACTCTTAAACCGGCACTGTTCGGAAGTCATTAGTATAATATAATAAATATTATTCATTAGATTTGTTTTCTACATTATATACTTTAGTAGTATTTTCTACAATTTTTTCAATTTAAAAAACTAAGAAAATACTACGTATTTAGTGTAGCTATAAATATAACATAATATAAACGGAAATTAATTTCATTATAATTATGTTTTTATTTAATTTTGAAACTAAACAGTTTAATACTTTTTACTATCAAAATAATTTATAAAACTCTACAGGGCATTGCTATAGGCTACTATGATTTTAAAAAGATATCGTTTATAAAGACTAACGGTTATAAAGACCGAATTTGCACAGTCCCTTGCAGGTCGTTATAACCGATATTACTGTGCGTGTGTGTGTGTGTTTTTTTTTAATTTATTTTTGCGAGTTTGACCATATTTTGACATATAATTTTTGAAACGGAAAATTCGCTTCTGATCGAGGATACATTTATAACGCTGCTTTGTTTGTCAAAATGTATTGCTTTTACACGATTCATAAAAATCAATTACAACCTTCATTTGGGGTAAAGTAAAATTTTTTGTGTCGCGTTTGTTATCAAATTCCGAGGCAGGAATTATTTCGTCATCGATATTATGACACGCACTTTCGTTTTCCAAATCCAATGTCACTTCCCCTTCAAATATCGAGTTATTTAAAATGATTTCCCCAAAATGTTGGCATTAAAATTTTACTTTGTAAGTACCGGTTCTCATTAATTGTCGTAGGATTAAGTTAATATTTCTCGATTGCCAAATTTAAAAGCGACTGAAAATTATTAAAAACGTCTTGGATTTTTCTTATATATAAATAATATTTTCAAATCATGGTATAATCTATGTGGAGAGTATTACTTTCCAATACTAAAAAAAAATCACACCTTCATTAAATGAAACGCCGAATCCGAATGAAAAGAGAAAATATCTTCCACATTAATACTATAATTTCGTTACTTGAAAGCGCCAAGTTAATTCGCCAAAATGAAGGGTTTCCACCACCATTCATTAGCGCCAAATATTCGCCTATGTCAGTAAATGCGCCAATCCAAATATTTTTAATAATGAATAAGAAATCAAAAAATGTGTTTTACACGCTGGTTCCAATGGATTTATTTATCAAAAATGTAGATCTTTCCAGTTGACTTAGTCTGAAGTCTGGATGCCATTGGTACTTAAAACACTTCCATTGTAAAAATTTTCTTGGTTGTCAGAAATGGGAGCCATGTGAGTTTCAACTTTTAATTAAAATATCCATTACTTCACAAATATAAGGAAAATCGTTTCCGTTTATATATGTCCCTATGAAATTTGAGGCTTCTACGAATGTGTTAAATTGGATGGGAATTAGCGCTTTATTTTGACACATGTGACAAATAAATAAAGTATTATATGCAAATTTACAGTCGATGTTGTATTTGTCTGGCTCCATCAATTTAATTATTAATTACTTTCCAAGAATTTTAAGTAGCTATAAATATCTGCGTGTAATGTGCGTTGTCCCTATAAGTGGGGCATTTTGGTTTTGGTGTCAGCATTTGTTATTGATTTTCAACATATTGAGGTGCTGCTCTACATTTGTGGGAACAGCACCCACTACAAACAAAGCAATTTTAGCCTTCCTCCTCCAAAGTCTCTCCGCCTTTACTTGCAAATCCGCGTATTTCGTGATCTTCTTGGTCACTTTTTTTGTTCACTTCTCTGTCACTAGGCGCTTCAGTATCGATCAACCAGCATGGATTTTTTATGACCGTAATATCCGGAGTGTCATGTGGAAAGTATTTATCACACTGAATTTGGAAATCCCACAAAATTTTTGCATTTGCATTTTCACTGATTTTTCAAGGTTCCACTAGTTTTTATTCGTGGGTAATTGATGTTACTTTGATAAACGTATATGTATAATTTTTGCCATCTTATCGCTGTATTCCTGTAATTAGATTGTGAAACTTTACTGCAACTGCATATCATATGTTTTATTTGTTATTGTTTTTTCTTGTTGCAGAGGCGGCACTTGCCATTTGCTTGGGTTTTATATATTTTTGCTTTAATTGAACTAGTTCTTAATACCTGGTCTTGTGCTGTAAAAATGAGACGTGCGATTTCTTTTTTAGTGTTCTCCTCTTCATCCATTACCCCATGATTCCCTTGTCCGCATTCTCTTGAATAGTATTGATGTATTTTCCATATAGTGCTTTGTTTTTTCAGCCTGTTCTTCTTGTTACCAATTGCAAAAGTTGTTAGAACTAATTGCAAAAGTTGTTAGAACTAATTGCAAAAAGTTATTAGAAATAATTGCAAAAAGTTATTAGAATTAATTACAAAAAGGTATTAGAATTAATTACAAAAAATTATTAGAACTAATTGCAGAAATTTATTAGAACTAATTGTAAAAAGTCATTGAACTAATTTCAAAAAGTTATAATTAATTGCAAAAATATTATTATTGTATTATAAATTCAAACCTGTGTACATTATTCGAAAAGATACCTTGGGGTACTAATTTAAATTAATTTTCCGGTACGTTTGACAAAATCATTGCATATATCCAATTCAATGTTGCATTTTTGATTAAATTGAGATATAGTTTAAATAATTTGATGTGAAGCAGGAAAGTTAAAATACAGGTAATACTTTTAATGTACTTGTTATATTCGCACGTGCAAAACAATTTGCTAACTTTAACTGCGGAATGAATAAAATAATTTTAATGAAGCAATTATTTAATAAAACTATTTTCGCCTTTTAATGGAATATATTTTTTTAAGAGCGACAAGTTATCTGTTGATGGCTTTCATTATCGAATTGTTCATAGCTTCTCTGTCAACACACGTTCAAAAATGTGCGCCCTGTGTTGTATCTAATATTAAAATATAACGTTTCTGTGGCCAAAATGACAAAATAATTTTTTCGTTTGTCATTTCATTGTAACATGTAAAAATACTGCTATTGTGTTATTGATGTAAGGAATAATAGTTCTGAGTGTAGCGACGATTCTAGCTGAACAGTCACAAATTGTTTCAAACAATACTAATAACAATCTATTGTGCGTTCGCGCAGACCTGACGCCTGATACCGTTAGCAGACGGGTTAGTCCATTGCAGTTTAGGGAAGGGCGTCTTGCCGAAACTGCTTTTTTTGCGCCAGAAAAACCAGTTCCTCCAAGACGGCCTTCCCTAAACTGCAATGGAATAACCCGTCTGCTAACGGTATCACGCGTCAACTGAGCGCTAATGCACAGTAGGTATCATTCCAAAACTATTAGCCAAAAATTCTTAACTAATTATATAAAATATCGCTGATCTGTGTTCATATTTTTATCTCCTACTTCGCGAAATGAGGCAGAGGTAGTTATGGTTTTGCCAAACCTTTGCATAAACACATAGCTAACTTTCCATACCTTGTTTTTTTGTACAATTACTAGATTATTATGTTTCGGCTTCCAAGAAATTCTCGCAAATAAGTGCTCAACTTCCTTTACTTGAATGCTGAATTTCGGTTTAATTCCATATTTAAGCCTTAGAAAGGAAATTCGCGACTGGTAAGTTTAATATGTTGTAATGAGTTTGCTTTCGGTATGTGTAAGCTTGTTTTTCTCGTTTTACACATAAGGTAAGAAATGTCAAAGATCTTGAACCGTTGCGCCTGCAGTAGTGTAGATATATAAACAGTAATTTCCGTTATGTTTGGAAGGTATATCCAGCGACGTGACAAATTTAAATAATATATTTTGAAGGCTTCAAATTTATCATGCAGAGGAAACTCATGGGGACAGTCACGTTTTTGTATTTAGGTAAGATTGTGAAAACAAGAAGAAATCGTAACTGCAACATATGCGCATTAGAAATTTTGCAGTCGCAGATGGTGTACTGTTTTAAATGTATTATTCAGTATTAACATACTGATGGCCAAAAAAATACTGGCAGAAACTTAAAACACAATGGATTTTTTCAGTATGTTTGTTATAATCTATGGCCTAATTATTCTATAGTAGTAAATGTTGTGTCTGAGTCCATACGATTTGAAGATTTTTTTTGATGAACTTTTAGTAAATAGTGTTAAACCCTCTATTATAAAAACGAAATATATTAACCTGATATATTTACAACGTTAATCAAAGATGAAAAATCGAGCGAAAAAACATATATTTCAAAGTTTTATTAACCATAATATTTCAAAAGTATATTTGAATTACTATAAAAGTTTATTATAAATGAAATAGATAGTTTAAACACTGCATTATACCGAAACTATTGAAGGTATGTATACTCGTTTTGCATTTTTCTGTATAGGAAATTCTCATAGTTTTTTATGCATGATTAAAAGTGCTGGAGAAGGGTGGAACCTTGGTGATATGTCTGATATCAAGGCAATAGTAAAATTCTTCTCAAACTTGCGTCTCAGCTTGTGCTCAATAACTTCAACAATCGCATTAGTGACTTTTTATCAGGCCATATAAATTAGCAGAAAGAAAAGGACCAGGAAAGTAATCTTTGATGAATACCCTCAAGAAAGAATTAGGTGGTGTTAATTCTGAAACAGAATACATTTCACTTTTTCCTCAGAAACTGGTGGTCTTCCAGAACTTTTACCTTTGCACCAACATCCTGTTGATTTGAAATTCTTGAGCCCATCATTGATGGATTACCTACTCGGAGACGCTTTCCCAAAACGCGTTTGAGAATGCCTTCGAACAACAAAACGAAATTTTCTTTGCTGAATTCCAGCAAGCAAAAAACCTTCTCAACAGTATTGGTTCACGTATTTTCTTACAGGTCACGTAAAGAGGTCATTGCTCATAAGCAATAGAACTTAAGTGCCTTTATAAAGCTATGTTACGTAAGGGTCGATATCGTCAAAGGTTTTACCTTTATAAAATACTGAGTCTATTTCGTTTGTAGTAACTCTGTATTTAATAATACGTTACCTATATTGAGGATGTGCAGCTTGATGAGCAGCTATCCCACGCCTAAATTATCTCATAAGTCAACTGATTCTGATTGCATTTGGCCTAGCGATTGTAAATTCGCCTAGTATTCAGTTATTTCCTGTTCAACTCCCAATGTGGCAATAAAAAACACGTTTACTGATTCACTGTATATTCAGGGAATTGTTTCTATTGGTCTTAAAAAGTTGGTATTCCAGGGAAAAGTGTAATTCACTGCCTTTCTGTAGCGTAATGATAACGCATTCGTCTATCCTGCCATCAGAGTTTCACTTCCATTGGTTCTCCTGCCCCCCGACAAGACGAGGAACTGTTACTAGAGAAGAATAAACAGAACTAATTTTTACAAATTGATTTGCATTTATCGTGTCAACATACGTCCAATATTTTTCTATTCTTTCGAGCTTCAAATAATAAATAGTCAACGACGCCCCTAAAAAGAATCTGACAAAATACAGCTTATTAGTGAATATCGTTGTCTAAGTTTTTCCCTCACATATCTTGAAATCTCTGATGTACAGCTATACCCAATTACAAAAAAGTTTTTAACTATCTCCAAATGTGTTTTTTCTTAGACAAAAACTGCGATATATTTGCAGGATGTGGTAATCCCCCTCCATCTTTCCGACATATTTTTTTTTTTATTATTTATTTATTTTTCTATTCACAAGATTAGATGACATGGTCTGAATCTAAAGGGCACTAACATACTAAAAAACACGTCAAAATTATTTCACAAAATAATTAAATTAAAATGTTTTCTGCCCAGGCTCTAGCAGACCTCTCTCTCTCTCTAAGTGGAAATGCATGCGTCTACTCAATGCATCATCCTACTCTATATGACAGTTTCTCAAATGAGGCCATAAATCTACATAAAACAATGCTTTATTTTTATAGTACATTTAGATAAATATACCGATAATAAAAAAATTCACCTTTTCTCCTATTCTTTAATCTTATGAAAATAATGTGAATCGAGGCAACTATTGATTTATATTTTGAAATGCCAGAAAAACTGGTACAGGCGTGCGTATGCAAATAACGGAGCTTTGCAACCAATCAGCGTAACGCGATGCGGTCGGCAGCACCTATATAAGACAAGAGATGTCTGGCAAAGCTGTTAGATCGGTTCTTGCCGCTACAATGGCAGATTATCAAGATTTAAGTGATTTTGAACGTGGCGTTATAGTCGGCACAAGAGAGATGGGACATAGCATCTCCGAGATAGCGACAAAATTTGGATTTTCACATATGACCATTTCACAGGTATACCGTGAATATCAGGAATCCGGTAAAACATCAAATCTCTGACAGAAATGTGGCCGGAAAAAGACTTTGACCATCATTGATACGGGATTTCGGGGACGAAGGTCCACTCGTGTACCATTGTTGACTGCACGGCACAAAGCTTTACGCCTCGTCTGGGCCCGCCAACACCGCCATTGGACTGTTGATGACTGGAAACACGTTGCCTGGTCTGACGAGTCTCGTTTCCAATTGCATCAGGCGGATGGACGTGTACGGGTATGGAGACAACCTCATGAATCCATGGACCCTACATGCCAACAGGGGACTGTTCAAGCTGGTGGAGCTTCTGTGATGGTATGGGGCGTGTGCAGTTGGCGTGATATGGGACCCCTGATACGTCTAGAGACAACTCTGATAGGTGATAGTTACGTAAGCATCATGTCCGATCACCTACACCCATTCATGTCCATTGTGCATTCCGACGGACTTGGACAATTTCAGCATGATAATGCGACACCCCACACATCGAGAGTTGCTACCGAGTGGCTCCAGGAACACTCTTCTGACTTTAGACACTTCCATTGGCCACCTAAATCGCCAGACATGAACATTATCGAGCATATCTGGGATGCCTTGCAACGTGCTGTTCAGAAGAGATCTCTACCTCCTTGCACTCCTATGGATTTGTGGACTGCCCTGCAGGATTCCTGGTGTGAATTGTCTCCAGGATACCTTCAGACATTAGTCGAGTCCATGCCACGTCGTGTTGCGGCACTTTGGCATGCGCACGGAGGGGGGCTGCACGATATTAGGTAGGTGTGCCAATTTTTCTGGCACTTCAGTGTATAATACGCATTTAACTGGTGGAGAGCTTCGAAACAAGTTTTTGCTTTCTGTTCTACCTGCATTCTAACCTAATCATATCAATAATATATGAATTTCTAGAATTTCACTTAAAACATTAGAATAATTTTTTAAACATATATATCAACAATAACTGTACAGGTTGAATAAATTTATTTCTTATTCTTAAAGTAAAGCTTATCCTTAGACCTTTTTCTCGTGCTATTAGTTATTAGGTGGTTATTTCTTAGCTTTGCCTATCTTGTACAACCATTATCTATCCACTGCTGGATGAAGGTCTCTCCAAATGCTTTCCACACAAGTCTATCCTGGGCCATTCGTTTCCACGTCACCCCAACCTGTTTTCTTATTTCATCCACCCATCTAGTTTGAGGACGTTTTCTAGGTCTTCGGTGGTCTCTTGGAATCCAGTTCAGAATTTCTGTTGTCCATCGTTGATCAGTTCTTCTTGCAATATGCCCAGCCCATCGCCATTTCAGCCCTTTTACTTTAACAATGATGTCCTCTACTCTAGTTTGCTCTCTCACCCAAGTGTTTCTTTTTCGATCTCTCCTAGTTATTCCAAGCATGCACCTCTCCATGCTCCTTTGCGTTGTCTGTAACTTTCGTATTGCTCCAACTGTTAGACTCCATGTCTCTGATCCATAAGAGAGGACTGGCAATACACACTGGTTGAAGACCTTTCTTTTTAGACACAAAGGCAATTTCCCCTTCAGGATAAAACTGTTTCTTCCAAATGCACTCCAGCCAAGTTTAATACGTCTGTTGAGTTCTTTCATAATGTTGCCATCCATTGAAATCAGCTGGCCAAGGTAAATATATGAATCAGCAATTTCTAGCTCAATGTTGTCAACTTGTATTTTTGTTTCCTCTACGAAATTATTGAACATGATCTTAGTTTTTTGTAGGTTCATCTTGAGTCCAACTTCTTTACTTCTAGTTGAGAGCTCCTGTACCATGTCTTGGAGTTCTGATGGGTTCGTTGAAAAAATAACAATGTCATCAGCAAACCGCAAATGATTTAAATATTCACCATTTATTTTTATTCCCTTGTTATTCCAATTTATCTGCTGAAAAATCATCTGTAAAGCTGAAGTAAAAAGTTTTGGAGAAATGGTATCTCCCTGCCTCACACCTTTACCAATTTTGATAGTTTTGGTATCTTTATGTAACCGAAATTTTGCACTTGCATTTTTATACACACGTTTCACCATGTCAATGTACACATCCTCAATGTCTGTTGATCTTAAAGAGTTGATGACTGCTGATGTTTTAATAGAGTCAAAGGCCTTCTCATAGTCAATAAATGCCACACACAATGGAAGTTCATATTCATGTGTTCTTTCAATTAATTCTCTTAATACTTGAATATGGTCCACTGTACTGAATCCACTTCGAAATCCAGCTTGTTCTCTTGGTTGAGCTGCATCTAATTTTTTCTGCAGGCGATGTGTTAGCACTTTTGTGAAGATTTTATAAATAGCAGGTAACAAGCTAATTGGTCGGTAATTTTTCAAATCCTCTTTATCACCTTTTTTATGCAAAAGAATTACTGTTGCAGAATCCCATTGGTTTGGTATGTTACCGCTGTTAAGACATTTGGTAAAGAATTTTGCAAGTATGTCTTCTACATATTCTCCAGCTTCTTTTAGGATATCTAATGTAATACCATCATCACCAGGGGCTCTTCCTTTCTTCATACTTTTTATTGCAAATGAAACTTCTTCTTTTAAGATTTTAGGAGCTGTTCCTTCGACTATCTCAGAGTCTTCGTTTAATCCACTGTTACTTTCGTATAGATTTTTGTAGAATTCTTCAACTCTTCTAAGTATTTCTTCCCTATTTCTTGTTACGGTGCCATCCTCTCCTTTTAATGCAATGATGTGTTTCTTCCCAACAGATAAACTTCCTTTAACAACCCTAAGGCTCTTGTTATTTTCAATGGCTTTCCTTACTAACTCACAGTTGAATTTTCTTATGTCTTCTTTCATGCTTTTGCGCAGAGTTTTACAAAGTTCTATGTACTCAATCCTGGAACTGGTATTTTGATTGTCCACCTTCATATCTCTTCGCCTTTTCATGAGCTGTTTCGTCTTCTCAGATAATTTGCTATTGTGCTTTTTACAGGTTACACCACCAATTTCCCCAGCAGTTTCAACTATTGTCTTAACAATGTTTTCATTTGCTTCTGAGATGTCAACTTCTTCAATAAGTCCTTCCAGTGCAGAAAAGCGATTTTTTAATTCCAACTTGAATGCCTCGGTATTTTCTTTTAATTTCTTTAAATCCACCCTCTTACTTACTTGTTTCCTAATGAGCTTCTGTCGTTCTAATTTAGTATTTAAGTGCACTTTACATCTCACCATTCGATGATCACTTCCAGTATTAAATCTGTTCAGTACGCTGCAATCTTCAATAATTGATTTCTTGTTTGCCAGGATATAGTCAATTTCACTAGTTCCCCCATTTGGGTGTTTCCATGTCCATTTTCTTTGTAGTTTAATATACATGATAGTAGTTGTTTAATATAGCATAATATTATGATCATAATCACAATAATTACCAATATGTTCTCACGCATTTACAATATATAACTAATATAAATTGCCATTATTTTTTCAATAACTTGCTTAAAGAAAATTGTATTATCTCATAATTGAATACAAATTACTCGTGGCTTGACATCTGTCGTAACATAATATCTAAGCTAGTGCTTTTTGAACATGCAAACCTTCGATTTCATTTAATCACGCAAAGTTTTAAGCAATTATTTCCTAGACATTATAATACCTTCGTAAAAGCATTCAAAAATAGGTTTGCTTCAGTAGGTAGTAATAAACAAGTAAGAAATCAACTAAAAATACGATAATCATGATTCCCTGGACATTTGCAGCACGAAACATGCAAGGGCGTACTCAACGATACAACAAGAATTATGGTCAAAAATACAGTCATTAATGATCCTCGATTGCAACCGGTGATAAGAACTTTTTATCCACGAGGCCAACAATTTTCACTAGAACGCAAAGCACGCAATGCCTCAAGGAAACGCATTTTAAAAACTTGAGCGCAGAAATCGAACCTGGAGGTATAAATATAAAAATAGGGTTTTTGGTTTTTCATTTTCACTTTAAAAATGTGAAATTCACTGTGTACACGTATACTAAAAATACCTTACTAAGCCTTTAGAAAAATGGAGGGAAATGAGGCAATATACGCATATGTAATGGCCATTTATAAGTACACAGCTACAGCTCCTTGAAAAAGAAGTGTGTGTAAGAATTAGTGCCCTTTAAAATCCCAATAGTGTACAATATAATTAATTAAAAACTTAAAATGTACAAATACTTTCATAATAATAATAATAATTAAAGCAGAGTTAAAGTGCACAGTTCATATTATTTTAGCCATTGGGGAATATTTTTCGCAAAACGTAGAGCTACGGAGGAAGTACGTTTTCGTGCTATATCCGTCTTCCAACTAAGATATATTCAAATACAATAAAACCTCCGAATAACGATCATCGGTGGAACACTGCAAAAGTGATCGTCCTTCGAAGGTGGCTGTTATTTAGAAGTTCAGTACAAAAGAACAAAATAAATAAAATTAACAATAAAAAATTATAACCATTTCAAATACATTAATCCTCACCTATTTTAATTTATATTAAAAAATCAGTGATTCGTAATCCTTTTGTTTTTTTGTGGCACATATTTTTTCTAAGGAAATAATAATATGTGTTGTCCTTTTGTAGAACTTGTCACCATTTCTCTTCAAAGCGAAGTTTTGAATTTCCCAAAAATTTGCCAAAATATCAGAATATGTTTTAATGTTAGAATTTTGTGTCAGTTCCACACTCTCTTCCGCGTCCATTTCCTCATCACTTTCTTTCCCTTCCATCATATTTTCTAACAATTCCTGAATAGTATTATGCGTAACAGAAAGTTCTAAATCTTCGTCCACGCAAACAAATTCGCTGGCTTTCATATTTGTCATTGATGCTAATGTAAGAGAATGCCATCTAACCCTTCCCCCATCATCATCATCTCTATATATATATTTTCGGGATCAGTAGGTAAGGAAAAATTATTTAATTAAAAAATATTTTAATTGCAGGTACTGATTCAAAGTGTTTTGATCAGCAGAATTTGAAAGCCACTCTAATAGCACTTTGTCAAGTTCTTCATTTCTGTTCTTCCGACACTTCGTTTTGCTAAGTTCACATTTCGAAAGGACTGTTCTAAATCATCTTAGCTGCTTTTTAAACTCCCATTTAACTTTGACCTCAGTAAAGCGTTGCTAATTTTCGTGCATTTACAGCTTTTTTACAATCCTGTATAACTTTGATTTTCTCCTTTATAGGTTTAAAAATTTTCAAAACTCGTCGTGATTACAAACTGGCGTTCGAATGACGAAGTTAGGTATACAATACTACTCCACGATAACAACGCATAAAGAATCGGGGCTATCAAAAACCAATTTTTAGTGGACAGTATTTGTTTGCGCAGAAGAAATATTGAGATAGTTGGTCATAACTAGCGACAGGGTATTCACAGAAATGGGTGCACATATAAAGCTACAAAATGAATATGTGTTTCAATGGAACACCTTGAAAGAAAGAAAGTACCGTCAAGTACATTTTACATTATATTGTTAACAATCTAGGCTGCAGACATATTTGACGCTTCAATAAAATTATTTTTTCGTAATGCCTACTAGATGTCCTTGATATAATTTGTAGACGACACTGCGCACCAATAAAATATTCTACATCCTTATTGGTAATGGACCCTATACTCCTATTAAGAAAAATTCATCTTTTGCACAACTTTCTTTGGTTAGTAAAATCGTCCGGAGCTCTGTCGCTCTAGAACAAGGAGATCAGTCGTGCCTTCAATTGCCAGTATCGCCCGTTTTTATGCTCTACCTAAAGTTCACAAGCCTGGTATTCCACTCCGCCCTATTGTACCTAATATTAGTACATCAGCACATTTAATTTCCAAATGCCTCGTACGCATGTTTTCTCCGTTGTTAGATAACAACATTTTCACCGTTCGCAACTCTACGGATTTCGTTAAAAAGATCAGATCGCTATCTCCGGTTCGTTTCAAGATGTCTTCTTTTGATGTCAAAAGTTTGTTCACTAACGTTTCCATTCTAGGTTCTCTGGATTGTCTCACCCAGAGATTGTAACGAATTCTACTACCAGGTCAGGTAGTTACAGGGCTATAGCTAAATTTAGAATTAAACGTTAACAAACCGGATAGGTGTTCTTCGCTACCATATTAAGCAATACCCAATTGTGTCAGATTTTTATTCAACATTCAACATAACGTGGTTATAAGTGAAGCAACTAACAGCATTTCAAGCTCGTCGTTTAAATTAAGAACGTGTGGCGCAAGAGCACAATGCGTGATAATCCTATTAGAGTACATCCAACGTTAGTGGTTTTTTCCATATGGAACACGGAAAATGGAACTAGAAAAATTAAAGATCTCATTAACTAAAAGCAAGTGAAAATATTCAGTCATAAACAAAATCGCAACAGGCATATAAGATTGCTACTGACCCGGATCCTACAGCCCGCCGCCTTGCCCTGGTTCTTCTTCGAAGTCTAATAACATCCGTTCTAACATTTCACTATCAGGGCTAAACTCTTTAACTAAAACAGATAACTTGTATTAGGCGTAGCATAACGTTAAAAGATTACATGAAACTCAAACAAACAATCTAAAGCTAATTCACAATAGAAAGAAAAATAACTAACTGTTCTGTTGGTAAGTAAATATCACAGTTCTAATTCTTGCTACGGCATGCTTTCTAACCTAACTAGTGTAGAAATCGCAACATACATGCAGGACTTAACCTAACTATTTAAGCAATAAAACAGAATACATCGCCGGGAAATATGCTCCTTCGGTTATCCCAATCGGGGTTGACCGTAGCAACTCAACGTCTGCAAAACCTTTACTCGATGTAACGATGCCCTCGGCCAAGGTTGTCCATCTAAGTCATCTATCATCTGTTGGACTCGAGCAGGCTAAGATGATCCCAATTCGGCAATATTCAATGCCACAGTTCTGCTGCCCTGAACGGCGCTCGGCGATTGGAATAAAAGCCGGAACAACTGGTTTGATTGAATTCGAAGGCATAATTTCGTTCGTAAATATCTGCTTTGCGTCCCCAATACAAAGCCATCGCTTAATTAGAAGATATATGCCTGCCATTTTATGTCACACATCTTTTACCCGATACTCGCATACGACTCAACTTTTCATAACACCCAGCGGTTTGAAGCAAAGGACTACATACCCAATAAATAGAAATAAAATACAGGGTACCAGGGAGGAAATTACATAAAAAGGTTAAACACTGGTAAAATAGCAATGAAAAAGATCACCCAAGCTTTCGGACGCGTCAGCAGCAGTCCTTCATCAGGAGTAATGACGATGTTATGTTTCTGTCTCTTTTTATACTTGAAATTTATGGAAAACCCTTCATCAGAGTAGTCCCGCAGATCCTGTCACAACACTTCGCAAACAACTTACAAAAGTTAAAGACCCAGTTCCACCAGAAGATCTCACAGGCGCCATATACCAAATACCATGCAAAGACTGCAACAAACATTACATAGGACAAACAAAAAGAATGATCAAAACAAGAAAAAAAGAACACAAACAAGCACTCGCGAAAGGAGACATAGCCTCACGTCTGGCAGAACACGCTTTACAACACGGACACGAACCCGACTGGGACTCAACAAAAATACTACACCGTCACATCACAAACAAGAATAGTAGACTCTTCTTAGAATCTTGGGAAACTTACAAACTACACGGGAAAGCCATTAATACATCACAACCACTTCCAGAAACTTATAAACAACTCTTACTCTGAAATGTATGGGACACCTCCAAATTAGGTAGCCCGCAGTATGGGTTTCTCATTGGTCCCTATTGGGGTTCTTCCATGATTCTATTGGAGGCCTCCCATTGGTTCTCATTGGGTTTTTCCATTCTGCGGGACTACTCTGATGAAGGGTTTTCCAGAAATTTCAAGTATAAAAAAGAGACAGAAACATAACATCGTCATTACTCCTGATGAAGGACTGCTGCTGATGCGTCCGAAAGCTTGAGTGATCTTTTTCATTGCTATTTTACCAGTGTTTAACCTTTTTATGTAATACCAATAAACGTCACTTCTGCGCAATGCCAATAAGTAAAACTTCATGGCCGCAACGAATGGCCCAGCTGGCACATCCTTTGCCCATTCGCCTACCTTACAAGATTACAAGAATTTCATTTTTCTAAGGTTGAAGTCAGTGAACTGGTTCCGCTCACTGAGTTGTGTATAACTCAAACATGTTTTTCCTTCCAAGGACTTTTATACAAACAAGCTGATGGTCTTGCTATGGGCAATTTTTTATCACTAATCCTATGTGACATTTGTATGTACTATGTAGAGGATAAGATTTTACAACGCACCCCTTTCAATTTGTGGACTAGATATATGGACAACACTTTCACCATTCTCCCGGATGGAAACACATATCTCCCTGAATTCGTTGACGTTTTGAATTCAGTGGATCCACATATTCAATTCACCTTCGAAGAAGAAAACAATGTCACAATTTCTTTCCTTGACGTTCTCGTCCATCGAACTCAATCGGGTTTCCTCACATGTGCTTACGGGAAATAATTTGCAACATGTCTCCGGCCTCATGCTTCTTCTGCACATCCACGTGGGCAGAAAATCAGCACCTTCTTTTTTATTTGGTTGGTTTCTTGGGCTCTGAGGTTTTCATCCACAGATAAAGCAACCAATCTCGGTCGGGCCCTGAAGAAACTCCCACGACCTAAACTGCCTACTACTCTCGTTGGTTCCTTTTTTCCTGCGCTTAAAACTGTCTATATCCCCTTTGTGCCAAAAATCTCTACCAAGATTGCTTCCAACCATCATAAATTCAATTTTCTGGTTGTCTTCACTCCCATTCATAATCGATTAATAGTCTCCAAATTCAAAGACGTCATCCCTGACCTTGATTTTTGGGGAATTTATTCTATTCCTTGTCAATGTGATCATGTCTACTTTAGTCAAACACGCAGAGCCCTATGAACTGGTTTAAAAGAACATGACACTGATATTCAGAAACAAGAACTCCACAGATCTGCTTTGGCTAAACACTTGTGAGGATCTGGCTATAAATTTTTATATCATAAAGCACAACTTATCCAAAAAGTTTCCTTTCCACTGGACCTCAATTGTTTTAGGCCATACATATAATCGCCAACTCAGATATCACCGTTAATGAACAGTCGCCGTCGCATTTCATTTCTCCCTTTTGGAAGAACTTTCTCCCCACTTCAAATAATAATACTTCATCCAATGTTTCTACTGACTCACAGCATATTTCATCCCATACAGAATAACTTTATACTATCAGGGACGTTTCTTTTCAAACTCACGTTTTACTACCAAAGATATTTCTTTAAACTTCAATTCCACTGCCAATAACTTTCCCCGAACTCATGTGCTTGATTTATTTTTACCGTTCATTTTCACTATACCTGTAACCGCTGTATGTAACGCATGTTGGAATTACACGTTGTGTTGTATCAGTTGACATACTGACGAAAATAGCCCAGGGCTATTGAAACAGCTATAGATAATTAAACTTATTATTCAACTCTGTTAATTTGTTGCCTTTTAAATTATTTTACTACATGGACGTTGTTCGGAGTCCATTGTTTGGAGGTTAGCACAAATGTTAAACTTATGGAATGCGTTCGACTCCATAGGATCAGTCTTTGGGAGCTACCGTTGTTTAGAGATGACTGTTAAAGGAGGTTTTGCTATATAACTGTAGCTTTCTAAAAGTGAGGTTTGAATAAAACTCCTTTGAGACTATGTAAACGCTACTATAGTGCTCTGTTGTTTTAACGGGATTATTACATAAAGTAAATGATTTAATCGTACTTATGTAATCGCTTTTATTTTATTAATTCTGTCACTGATGGAAACACCTTTTCAAGGCTGAAATACAAAACTTTAAGATGTAGTAAAATTACTTCATTAATTATAAATAATTCGGTACAGTAATTCGGTAGTAAAATCTCAACGCATGAACACTTAATTTATAGGGACGGGACAAATAGTTAAAGAAATATGGAGAAATGCAAGAGAATTCATAATCAAGAAAAAGACAGAATGTCTTATAGATATATTCATGACATCTCTTCTGTGATAGCAGGCTTTAGTAAAATTACTCATCAAATACATATGTTGTCTTAAATATGTATACTTGTCCTAAAAAAACAGATATAAACGGATATCTGTACAGTACGGTTGCTTTATGGCAGATTTTGCAGTATTGGATATCCGTATTCTTAGTGGTCTTAATTTTTAATGTTTTTCCGATTTGCATAGAAACTAACTTTGTTATCGCGAAAATCTATGAACAGAGACTTCGTTCTTTGTCTCCGCCTGGAATAGAATAGGAAAGAGGAAAAGGTCGTTTAATTTTACCACAACGCTTGTCACCAAATAAATGCAACGCCATATCGTTGACAACGGTTTTCCGATGAGTTACATGTTTTATCTCGAAATGACAGTGGTTCCATTAATAACAGCTTATTTTTACTTACTTAAAGCCCAAGTGCTCTAAATAATTCAAACTCTTAGAAAATTCTAAGATTTTTGCTATCTTTGTTAACCATCTATAACCCTAATTACATTTTTACCAAGCCGCTATCCGAGTTATTCTGCTTGGATGCTCGGTGTAATTATTCCACCGGTAAATTGCAATGTTTAGCAGGCAACTCATAATTCATAGAAATATAATTTTTATACACAATAAGAGGTTAAACATATTTTTTTTTTAGAATAAAGTTTGTCTTTACGTCCCAACTCCCTGATAGGTTTTCTGCGGCGGCTTAATCTGGCCCTACATGTTTTCACACAAAAAAGCTTATTGGAAATCGAAGACAGGTCAAAAACTAATATACCCTAATCCTGCTCATTGATCCACTAGAATATGTTTTTACACTAAATACACTTTCCTTTTATGATACACGATATACTAGAAGTGGGAAAAATCGTTCAGAGGGTCGATCAATGTACGACGTTGTCCGCATCTACGATATTCCCAGGGCCCGACTAAGGTAAGTTGGGGCCCAGGGCACAAAAAAATGCTGGGGTCCCCAGCTTATTTTTAACGCATTTACCTACCTACCTACTTTCATTCATTCATTCATTCATTCCACTGTGTCGAACAGTTTCTGTTGCAGCATATACCCTCTTCTACAATTTCTAACCATGGTCCACTGTGCCAGCATGTACAGTATAACAAATAAAATCCCCAATTTAAAGTTGGGGAGTGCTGAAAAAATTGTAATCTAAGGAGAAAAAAAATTGTGAAAATGTTTGATGTTGAAACGAAATTTGGGGGCCTCTAAAAATCGGTAACCGTGCGGTAATCAGGGCATGGATATACCCCTCAATGGCTTTATCTTAACTAAAAGAATATTAAGAAAATTTCGAATCACTTTCAGATTTCTCTCAAATACGACGCATGTTGACGCTAAGTCTACTAAATATTAAATAAACATTTATATCCCTTATTTTATAATTCTGCATGCTTATTTCACACATTTCTCCGTTCCATTGACATACAACTCTCCTTCACTTGTTCAACATTCTCCACTATACTACATGTAAAATAATAAATGAATGTTATACTAGAACTTTTAAAAAACGTTATATTTGAGTATAAAACACAAAATATAATGAAATTTTATACGCAAATATAACGTTGTTTAAAAAGTTCTATTATTTAATTTTACAAAGTTTGGACAGAATACAGTCATAATAAATGAGCATTTACTTTCAGAGAAAATATGACCTTTATTTTCAAATTTCAGAATTCAATGAGGAACATATAGAATCAAAGAAAGTGGCACTGCTTTTAAGTCCATTACATTATGTCACTTCAACAAGTATGTCTCCTATTCTTGACATAGGTGCATCTAGCAGAAACGAATTGGAAAAATCGTTTTGGTCAAGAACAGAGCTCATTAATCTATTCCTAATGTTATATTATGGATTGAAAACAAGAAAAATAATTTAAGAAAATCACAGTCATTATTTAGTTGCTTTTTTTTTGAGTATTTTTGCTCATCGTGAAATGTAGCATACACCTCTGTAGTGTATGAGATATATACTAACCGCTCATATAATATTGCTTGCAATATTCCCTTGCAGTCTTATGTAAAGCAATTAAATATTTAAATTTAATTAAGTTGTTACAAATAAGCCATGCATCGTGACACAAATGACGACTCAGTACCGCATTCGCATATGCAAATGTGAGCTAACTTTAAAGCCTATCCTCCGAGAAATTAACTATTTTAAACGCTAAGGTAAGTATGATGACGTAGCGCTACGTAGTATTAGTAAATGGAATAAATCCAATATTTTAGACGTAGTATTTAATTGCAAGAAGGTACACACGTTTCTGACGGAATTTACGTATTACGTATATTAATACGTCCATCCGAAACGTACGTTATAACTTTCGTTCCGTTAAATTTTCTACGCTTAACGACGAGGAACGGACGTCCATCTAAAATGTACATTGTAGCCTTCGTTTAATTAAATTTACAATGTCCACAACGTTGGATTTATACCCTTTATCCATTTGAACGCATCTCAACTTTTAGGAAGTGCAGGCTAATAAGAAATTTCGGATTTCTAATTTGATGTTAAGAGTTGTCATGTTATTCTCCACATAATGTTTTCGATTGGTTGGTTAAATTTTTACAGCCCAAGGACAGCAATATAATTCTCTCGACCTCAACTAGTAAATAATGATGATTTCAAATATGGTTGTGTATTTTTCAGCTTGCATTGTTTGGCCGCAATTTTTACTTTTAGAACAGCATATCATCTCTAAGACATTTAGTTCTAATGTAAAAATTTGTTCTTGGTGAACAGTTGCTTTAAAAGGAAGTTGGAAACAAATTGCTTAAAATAAATACTTGAATGTGTTATTTTGCCGCTGCTAATAAAGAAAATTGCAATCGTAGCAAATTTAACTAACTCATTTCTTTCTTTGGCCTATTCTGTAAGCAACATTTACAATTGTTGTGGGGTATGTTTTGCAATTGGATATAGTAAAAGTAACTTTTACTGATGTATAATCCACAATGTGTGTGCCATTTTGAATCAATGGGCATTATCTTTTAGTATAAGAGCACAATTTTATTATAATTTTTAATTTATTTATTTATTAAAATTTTTAATTACGGCTAATCACATTAAATAATTTCATGTTTTTCATTACCGAGCTCCATTTGCAGGAAATAAAATATTGTTTTTGAGGACCGTTCAAATCAGTATATAATTCGCGTGATGATGAAACGCTCATGTAAACAAAAAGGAGGCAAACACACATTGTGTGATGAACAAAAATCCTTATCGCGTCCGTACGCTCATAACAATAGGATATTTTTTGTCGTACACCGTGTCTTTGAATTTATGAAAATGAGAAATTGCGAATTCTAAAATTTTTAATTCACGCAAACCACCATTGAGCTACCAAAGGTTAAAAGGGCTCAAAAAATTAAATTTTGCTTTATGGATTTTACAGTAAAAGCTTAGTAAATATACAGCGAATTAAATGCTTTTCGCATAGCATTTATAATTGTAAGAATATTTTTTACTTCAATTATATGCATGTGATCTTTCCTATATTGTCTTGGATATTTTCTAAATTATTTTATTTTGGGAATCAATAAAATCTATGTGTTAGGTGACTCATTGGGGTAAATTATACTAACTTTCCATATTTTGAATGTGTGGGAAATCAAGTTAGAAATAATAGAAACTGCCTGCAAGAAACTGAAAATCTAAATATAATTAAAATTCCAATTTAATTCTATTCTACGTGTCCTTTTCTTCAAACAGATATAGATAATTTAAATCTTTATTCAGACTTAAACTTGACTGAACTCATCATTTAGAATTATTTCTGTAAAACCAATCAAACTGCACTTCAATTATTTTCTATCCAAACACTATTATAATATATTTAAATTTGAATTTACTGAGTCACATGAATTTTAAAAGATATAAGATTATATCACCTGAAGTTTTCATTGAACCATAACGTGCATTCAGCTGATAATAAACACCGTGATTTGCTGCTGGTTCTGTTGCTTTCCGTCATTTAAAAATATTCGAATAATTTATTTTGTAAATATAGGGCCGCATTTGCCGACGGTTTTACGGAGACTATACAAACTTATTTCACTATTACATTTAAAATTTCTTACATTTCTCTGTACATATTTACTACAGCAATATCTATGAAAAGACGGCGAATGGAAATTCTATATCTTATTTTGAACTGGAATGTTTATTTAGCTTTCATATAATTTAACCTTACTATATATAAGCATTTACTATGCATTCAAAAAAATTAACCTAATTATCCAAAAGCTTTTCTGATACTAATTAATAAATTTTAACCTGGTTCCAAGTTTTAAAAATTGAAATAAAATACATTATTATCAGGTTATTTAAAAATGTCAGACTTTTTAAAAAGCATTTTCCAGAATAAATTTGTTTGTGCCTAAACACAATTTAAAATGCTTAGTATATGCATTTTTGATTTCACTGAAATGCACTTTGCTTTCCATTAGTTTATAATTTTGAAGTATAGCGCAACATTCAAAGTCCTAACGAATTACCGTATTGTTTAACAGTATATTTCATAACTTGATGTATTTAATAAATGATTTTATTTAATCCTGAAATGTTTCTTGTTATTAAAGGTTTTTAACTTTTTGGGAAAGGGCCAGTTGTTTCAGCTACTGTTGCGATATTTTTTAATGTATGTTATTTATTTATAAGATATTATTACATTTCTCAAGATTGGCACTGTATCTGATACGTGGGTGTCAAAAACATTAGTCCTTACAAATAAAACAATACAAATACAAATTTTATTTCCATGCTAATTTACATTTCAGTGCACGGAGAAAGCATAGCAAAACAAAAACAAATGTTATTATTCTAGCTCGCGTTATGGTAAGTATGACCATTTTATTTTTGATTTTCTATTAAGTAAATTCTTAATTTCCTTTTAAATTCGCTTTCTGTTTCACAATTTTTTATATGATCTGGTAATTTATTCCATTTATCAATTCCATAATAATTTATATTATTTTTTCCCATGCTTGTTCTTATTTTTCCTGTTTTTAAAGTGTTATCTGATCTTGTATTTCTTGTATTTGGATCTTTTTTCCATATATATAGTTTCGTCATATTTACCTGTTTTAATTTTTAAATATATCATTATAAATATTTTGTATGTGTTTACTTCTATATTCATTATATTATTTTCTATTTTTATTTGTTTTATAATTTCTGTTAGTTTTGTTAGTTTTGTATCCTATTCTTTTTAATAATCTATCAATTATTGATTGTAATTTTTTTAGATTAACCTTGTTTACCCTACTCCACACACTATTTCCATAAATTATGTGACTAAATGTATAGTATATCGTTATTTTACACTGGTAAGGTATTAAGTCATTTAACCTCGTAATTATACCTGCATTTTTTCTTATTTTTTTACAAATCACCTTTATGTGTTTGTTCCAGGTTAAGTACATGTTTATCTCAATTCCTAGAAACTTTATTTCATTTGTTCTACCTATAATTTTATTGTCTAATTTCAATGTTTCCTCGATATCGATTTTTTTGTTTATATTA